>JAUPMG010259494.1:0-20727 GCA_031762675.1 Pachysandra terminalis
AACATTATCCTTAAAAGAAATGAGCTTTAGAATGCCTATTGTTTCTCAGAAAGAAATGTTTTTTTTAATATTATATTTTATTTTATTTATTTTATGGGAAAAGAAACTGCCCAACACTCAGTTGCATTTGACTGAGTTCAGGGCCAAAAGGGGGCCGAGGGCAAGGATCGAGTGCATGGCTCGAGCACATGGCTCGGGTGAAATGAGCCGAGTGCAAGGGGTCGAGTGCAAGGCTCGATGATATGAAGGATCATATTGAGTAATATACAAAATTTACTTAAGTGTATCACATCAGCAGCTTGGGTTCAGTGGTGTGAACTCCACTTACTCCTCTGTGAAACCAGGTTTCAATTCTTGTTACCAACAAAACAATTGGATTTTTGGTATATATAGGAAAACATGGGCGGGCTTAGGCCGCACAGGTCCAAAGGCCATCCCGCACTGGGCCGAAGGCCAATTCGAGTACCGAGAGCCGAATTCGAGGCCCAAAGGCAAGGAGCCTGAATTCGAAGGCCCGAATTCGAGGGCCAAAATAAGGAAGCCCGAATTCGAGGGTCGAAGGAAGGAATCCTGAATTCGAAGGGCCCGAATTCAAGGGCCGAAGGAAAGAATCCTGAATTCAGAGAGCCCGAATTCGAAGTCCCGAATTCGAGGGCCGAAGGAAAGAAGCTCGAATTCGGAGGGCCCGAATTCGAGGGCCAAAGGAAGGAAGGCCGAATTCGGAGGGCCGGAATTCGAAGGCCCAAATTCGAGGGCCGAAGGAAAGAAGTCCGAATTCGAGGGCCAAAGGAAGGAAGGCACGAATTCGAGGGCCAGAACCCGGAATGCATATTTCTTCACAGAAAATGTCCGGAATGCCAATTTCTCCATAGAAATAAGGCTTCAGATAGTCAAAATGCATAGGAACAAGGTCCGGAAGGACCATACGCACATAAAAAGGGGACTTTATGCAAAATAAGATAATCGAACCCAAGAAGGAAAGAACCATAAAGCTGGTCATACCTCTCAGAAGGCTTGTAATATGAGCCGCGTTTTTCGAAGTACGTAGAAAAGACGTTCCCCAGCAGAGTCGCCAATTGTTTATGCGGAATTTGTGCTGCTTGACCCGCTTTAAGTCGCCGCTCGGGATCGAGCTGCTTAAAGGGGCGTAAACCGTGTGAGCATGTGACAACGTCGCGTGTCGGTCACTTCCGCATTGCCCGGGGTTGGATAAAGTCTTGTCTGGGTACACGGGACGTCCTAACTGTCTACCTAAACCGTCCCGCAGCCGTTTGGACAACGCTACGCCTATGCTCGACAAACATAAAAAAGAGGAGGGAGAAATTTGAGAGCCAATGCAGAGAAATACACAGAATTTTTACGGGGTTCGGCAATATGCCTAGTCCATGGGGGTCGCCTAATAGGAGGTCTTTTTCCCCTATTTTTAAAATACATAGAATACAATGAACACCTTAATCATATGGGGATGAAGGAAATAAGAAAGAAATGAGCGAGAGGAAGAGATAGAGAGATGGAAGGAAAGAGATTCTTCCTTCTGTAGTGTTCTTCTTTCATTTTTTCTGATGTTCAGAGCCTTTCTCATCCTCCAGATTTTTCCAATATTTTTTTTTTCCATCCTTCCTTCATTGTTTGAAGTAGTCTTTATATAGCCTTGTCTTTACTTGGTCTCTAAGTAAACTTGGCTTTAGAAGTCTTGAGTGAGAGTGTGACATGTGGATGGTGAATCATCATGTAGATAGCTCATATAAATATCTGATAGAAGGTGAGTCACATGTAGATATTTTATGAGAAATATCTGACAAATATCTAATGGAAGGTGAGTCACATGTAGATAAAATATAACAGTCGGGTAAGACCGGGTCTGACCAGCTAGACCGGATTGGACCGGGTCAAATCAAGTTGGACCGGGTTGGACCGATTGGGGTCGAGTCGAACCGAATTGAACCAAGTTGGACCGATTGGTCCGGGTTAGACCGGGTCAAGTGACCTATTAGACCCATGGTCCATAGGTCAAGCAAGTCAGGCAGGTTAAGCAGGCGACACGTGGTCAAGCAGGTGACACGTGGCTGCTTAATTAGGTCACTGGATCATCAATATCCAGGAAGCAAATTAAAAAAGTAGAGCTGATAGAAATGCTAATTATAATGGAGATCTAATAAATGGGTAAGGTTGTAAATGAATCATGTCGAGCCAAGCTTTGTCTATCTCAGCTCAGGCTCGTAAACCTTGAGCAAGGCTTAGGCTCAACTCAAGCTTGTTAAAAAAATTTGGGCTCAAGCTTGTTAAAATATTTTAGGAAGCTCGACTCACAAAAAGCGTAAAAGGTTCGGCTTGTAAAAACCTTGGCTTAGTCCAAATACTTTAATATTACAGTTTATGATAATTATTATATATAGCATAATATATTAACATTTATGTTTAATATTAATATGTAATATGAGATGTAGAAATATAGATGTATAATTTCATAAACAAACAGACCCGGACTTTAACCGAGTTAAGTCAACCCAAACTCAACTCGAGCTCATTAAGTTAATGAGCTTTTTTTTTGGGATCAGGCTCGACTCGTGAGCCTAATTATAGAGCTCAAATTCGACTCGTTGACAGTCCTATAAATAGGTATAAAATAATTTTTTTTAAAATGTGTAAAATATACATGAAAATAAATGAGTATGGAATTGTAATTTTAAAAATATAAGTATAAGAAACAATAATTATCAAAACTTAAAAAACATATATAAAAAAATTGAGGGGGCCAACATCGAGTGCCACTCCACCCGAGGTAGGTGGAGTGGAAAAACATATGGTGGAGTGGCTAAACATATATATAATGCACAATGTCTTGTCCAAAATATTTTTTTGTTGCCCTTAGTTTGCTCAAGAAGGCAATGGCTGATCCACAATATTATATATTAAAAAAAATAATAATAAAAAAAGACAATGGCCATAACCAATGGTGGTTCAGTTCTTGAGGTCTGATTGTACATCAGAAATGGAGCTGTTTTTAAACTCTTAATGGATTTGAATTAATTTCGAATCCAAGATGTGGATAACTCTCTCTTAATAGGATTAGGAAATAGAGTACTATAAGGAGTTGAGTTAAGTCTTCTGTATGTAGAGGACTCCTCCCTCCTTAAATGTTATTATTCATGTTTTGGAAATCCACCCCTAGAGAATTCTCTCTTCTCTTCATCTCTTCTTCCTACATATATCTGGTTTTGCTATTAGGGTTCCATACAAAACCCTAGGTTTATTGAGTGTAGATTCATTGTATGTGGTTCTAGTAATCACGTATTTCGACATGGGATGTTTTTCGGTTGGATAAAGATCTTCTGCTGCAGATCGGGGTTCGTGTGCATCGAGATACATGATCCGGGTCATCTACAACCTTCATTAGTATTAGAGTCGCTGCAATACGTCTTCGTTGGATTGAGGTAAGTCAAGAAACCTCATCTAATTAGCAATTTTCTGTAGAAATCTGCTACCTGGGTGCACGCCCCTGGGCTGTTGCGCCTGTGTGTGCCCTTGGGCTGTTACGCCTGTGCGCGCGTCCCACTGGGCTGGGCCAGTGCACTCGACTGCCACATGCGCCCTGTTGCGCTAGGCTACCGTGCGCGCCCCGATTAGACCTCGAAATTCATATTTATTTTGAATTTTTTTGCAATGTTGGAGCTTTTGAAGCATGTTTAAGATTATTTTTATTTTCATGATTATATGAGGTTAACATGTAAATAATATCAAGATTTAATTAGTTATTTTTATTTGCATGATTATATGAGATTAACATGTAAATAATATCATGATTTAATTATTTTTATTTGCATGATTATATGAGGTTAACATATAAATAATATCACGATTTAATTAGTTATTTTTATTTGTATGATCATGTGAGGTTAACATGAAAATAATAGCATGATTTAATTAGTTATTTTATTTGCATAATTATATGAGGTTAACATGTATATAATAGCATGATTTAATTATTTTTTATTTGCATGATTATATGAGTTTAACATGTAAATAACATCATGATTTAAGATTTTGCATGATTACATGAGGTTAACATGTAAATAACATCCTAGTTGAGATTATGTAATTTGCAAGAAGGGTTTTGCATATTATGGATTAAAAGTAATATTAAGATTTTATTGTATTTGTGATGATTATGCATTATGACTTACGGTCTAATATATTTTTTATCTGATAAATAAAAGCTTAATGTTATTGTTAATGTCACAACCCAAACTTAAGGAAATTCACGTAGAACCCCTTATGCTCGAAACGCGACTCTCACCCCAATCGGAATCGGAAGTGGTAATCAACATAGAGCCAATTTACAGAAATTTAGTAAACTTTAAAAAGAAAGTACTTTACTGAAAAATAAATGGAAATAACCTATCTATTACATCCAAAACAATTCAGAAAAATCACAGTAGAAAAGAAAAATAATGACATCCCATTTTCAAGTTTAAATCAAATCCCTAACCCTATACATAATATCTATTTAAGAAAGAAAAAAAGATAAATTCGATCGCAAAACTCTAAGTATAAATTACTCCACGCTTTCATCAAATCTAGCAAATTCATTATAAAGTTTAAATCAAATCCCTAACCCTATACATAATATCTATTTAAGAAAGAAAAAACGATAAATTCGATCGCAAAACTCTAAGTATAAATTACTCCACGCTTTCATCAAATCTAGCAAATTCATTATAAGTGTATTTATCATCTTGCTCTCCATATAAAATACCTAAAATTGCGCAAAGGCGTCAACTACACTTAGCTCAGTAAATAAATCAATTAAACTACATTTTTAATTGGAATAGGGTCAAGGCCACTACCCAATGATACAACAAAGATAAGACAGTAATAACATGCAATAAAACATGATCATATAATAGGCAATGCAATGCATTATGAATGCTGGTTCAATTATTAATGAATGCAATGCATGAGAATGCAAAAATAAAAGGGGTGATCACGAAGTGCGATCCATGCAATGACATATGCTGTGCAAACATGCGTGCTGTTCAGAATTCGAATATTGTATGCCCCACACTTGACCAATCAATTACCAAGCAGGATGTCGTAATGAACCATCCCCTATACGGGTTTGCTCAAGTAAGATACTCTATGTGCGCATTCATAGATTCTAGGAGCTGTGACCAAGAGGTCACAATCACCTCAGTTATTTTTTGTCATGGGAATATAACCAAGGGTCACAAACGTGATAAAAACCTCAGTGAGTCATACACTACCCGAATGCCAACAAAATTTTACCCGGCATCCGTTACGTATAATACATGATACGTTATCGAGATGAATATAATGGGGTATATTGGGGTAGCAAATCCCTCAACCAATAATAATTGTCCATCTTGAACTTCCTCACAAAATCATAATGTCCAAATCATGATACACTCAAGTCTGATCAGAATCTTCAAGAGATGTGAAGTCTGATGGTAAACTCTAGTACATGACCAGAATATGGTCAATAATACCTAATGGTTATGTTGTGCACGTGTGGTGATAGTGCACACTAACTAGGTATGCAATTATGTGAACAATTGTGTAATAATTCTAAGTAAGAAAATATGAAGTTCAAATCATGGTATATGTCATCATGATAGTTAATCAATTCAAATTATACATATTTGATTAAATATATAAAATTACCATTCGATTCAAATAACCTTCAATTCACATCGTAGAACAATTATAATTATCATACAACCAATAACATTTAATTAGCAATCAAATTTACCACATGCTTCTCATCAAATAACCCAACCTAGGCTGACCGACAGGCTAATCGGCACGCCGGTTAGCCACCGGCAGCCTAGGCAGGGGCCAAACAAATCAGGTTAAGGATCTTAAGGCTGGCCGATAGGCTAATCGGCACACCGGTTGGCCACCGGCAGCATAAGCAGGGGCTGGTTTTCAAGTTCACAGGCAATATGGCCAATTGTAGGCTAACTAGCACACCGGTTGGCCACCGGTGGGCTAGGCAGAGGGTTCAAAAGTCATAAGTGGTGTCCGACAGACTACCAGCACGCCGCTTGGTCTGCCGGGTGCCACTTGGGTGAACCGGTAGCCTAACCAGCACGCCGGTAGGCTATTGGTTTGCCCAGAAAGTGCAAAACAACATGATGTAAGTTATTTTTAGCAATTTTCTTCAAGAAAGACTCATATTTAAATCAATTTTCGAACTTAACCAAATCAAAAACAATAATCAAACAACGCCTTACCTTGCTTGAATTGATCAATCTTAGAAAACTTAAGTCTTTATGAAAAATAGTTTGTTCTTGAGTTGAATTCAATGTGTTATATCATATTCAATGAATATGTCATAGCACCTAATCCAAATAAAAAATATAGAATAATTGAGTTTACTTACCATGCTTGACTCATCTGATCTTCTTCCTCCTTAGCTCAGTTCAGATTTGAACTGTTCTTCCTCAACCTTAGCTCCAGCACTTACTTAGATCTTAGTTTAATGATTTGGACGTCTCATACAATGTTTATATAGTTTTTAGAGTTGTCTCATAGTTGTTCTAGTAATTAGTTAAGGATTATGTTTCTAATCCCATCCCTTAGATTTTATTAAGTTAATTTACAGCCATTAGATTAAAAGTGTCCTAGTTCTAATGTGAGTTAATCATTACTCTAACATTATCCTAATCAGATTTAAAGTCCTTTATTGTAATCCTAACCTTTAGATTAGTCTAATTCTTCCTACGAAATCCTAGCCATTGGTTTTTTAGTGTTTAGATATTGGTTTAGAATCCTAGTTTCATTAAAACTTAACCTTTAATTAAAATGGTTTAAATAGCATGAAAATTACCTATTTAATTAACCTAATTGGGCTTTAATATAGTTGGGCCTTAGTCTTATTGAGCTTTACTTAAGTCCACCTAATTAATTATTAGAGTTAAGTCCTAGTTGGTTAATTCTAGTTTAATCTATTAACCCGGTTTTCTATTTAAGCTGAAATGACATTTATTTATAACCTATAGTTTTAATTATATATTATTTTATTAATCACTTTAGGTTAGTTGAATTATAGCCTTTAAATTAAAGATTAAAAGTTCTTACAATATCTTAGCCACACATTATAACTTTAAGATTTATGATTGTGTATAAAGTACTTTAGTTTCCTATAGTGCAGCCCACTAATCACAAATAGTCAAAGTCAAACATCTAACTAACTTACTAAAATTTTAAATTAACCCCTATATTTTTATTAATTATAAATTAATCCCTATAAAAGTTTAGGTTATTACAGTTTAGTCCTAGATAATGATGCAAGATCAACAATGTGTGTTTAAATGAGATATTAGAGATATGTGCACTTTAATTTTAGTGTTAAAGATCGCTAAGAGTATTGTAGCTGACATAAATGAGGGTGAGAATTTGGATGGTAAAAACTATGATATGATATAGGAAGACCCAATATCTTATCGATGAGTCTGAGACCCTAGAGACTTTATCACATAGCCTAGCATATCCTGAGGAGGGCACCATTGCCCAGCATTGTAGAGACATGGAGGCCTATCAGGCTTGAGCCAAGAAGGATCGTTGTGAACACTGTAGACACAAATTTTGTGTTATTAAAAATAACTGAACACGAAAAACAGCCAACAAATTCAAATTTTATTAATTTGTGAATTTAATGAGTACAACTCTTTTTTGTCCTTTTGTAACTCTACACGAAGAACATAGTCCTCTGATTCTCTGTTGATCGAACGGTAATGGGCCGTTTGGTTTAATCTGAACTGCACACTTTAATGGCGATGATGAGACCGTTGACTTAATTCAAACCACACACTTTGATATCGATGATGAGGTCGTTGGCTTAATCTGAACCACACACTTTGATGGTGATGACGAGGCCGTTGGCTTATTCCGAACGCACACTTCGATGATGATGATGATGGGGTCATTGGCTTAATCCGAACCGCACTTTGATGGCGATGACGGAATCATTGACTTAATCCAAACTGCATACATTGATGGTGATGACGGGGTCGTTGACTTAATCCAAACCGCACACTTTGATAGTGATGATTGGGTCGTTGGCTTAATCCGAACCACACACTTTGATGTCGATGACGAGGCCGTTGGCTTAATCCAAACTACACACGTTGATGATGATGATGATCGTTAATTGCATAATAATGAAGCTATTTAGCTTCATCCACATCGTAGACTTTGTAGACAATGATGATGATCGATGATTGTACGATAATGAGGCTATTTAGCTGGATCCACACCATAGACTTTGATGACAACGATGATGATCATTGACCGTAAGATAATGGGGATATTTAGCTTGATCCACATCGTAGACTTTGATGACAACAATGATGATCGTTGATCGTACGATAATGGGACTATTTAGCTTGATCCACATCATAGACTAAGAACGATAATGGTAATCGTGATTGTTGATCGTACGACAATGCAACCCTTGTCTTAATCCAAACCGTGTAATTTGATCTGGGGTCAAAATTGTCGAATTAGGAGCCTTGCCGATTCATTGATGCACTTGTATGGGTGAACCGTTAGGATAGATCTCAAACCACTTTAATAAAGGGTCAATAAAGGGTTGGATAGGGAAAGACAAGTTCTCATGCAAACTTGCTTGATTGATGTAAGAGGACGAAATCTATATATTCTTAGAGCTGGATCCTTCTCTAGATCACCTTTTAATGGTGGAATGTTCATTGTCTCACGTTCTTTCTTTATTTTCCTCTTTCTCTAAGATGTATTCGAAGATCGATTCTCCATTCAAGAGAGAGAAATCCTTACCAAGAAAAAGAGTTCTTCCTCTGTCTTTCAAATGACCAGTGTTCTCTTTCTTTTTATTTTTCTTTCTCTCTCCTCTTTTTTTTACCCTCTTACATGACCAGCAACTCCTCTCTATATAGTCTCTCTAGCCTCTAGTTTTTGTAATTTTTTCCCTTTTCAATCCTTAACTACATTTAAGAGACATTCTCTTATTGCTTTTGATTCTTTTCATTCTAAAACTAATCATTCTAAATTCTTGAGATTCTGATCCTTAAACAAGACAATATACAATTCAACTATTAGCCAAGTTACAGTTTAAGAAATTATTCTCTCTTGTAAAATGGGGCTATTGTGTCATCTTGCACCACTAACATCTAATGGTCTCGATCTCCCTAAAACTATCATATCTACACGCTTTACTATGTTGAGTAGTATGCATAATGATTTTATTGAAAAATTCGAGACCTATAAGACTACACTTGAGATGTAGAATGCACTGAAACTCGGATTTGTTGGTACCTCAGCTACCAGAATGCATGCATTGACAATGAAATTTGAGACCTAAAAGATGGCTTCTAGCATGAGCTTGGTTGAGCATCTTAGGAAGATGTCTATGATACGAGATCTGAAAGCTGCTGGGAATTGCCTGACAGGTGAGCAACATATTCTCACTGTTTTGAGATCCCTACCTGACTCGTAGGAGCACATGAGTCTCGTCATGATGCACAATTAGAACATTAAAAAGTTCAACGATTTGTCTCATCATCTTAAGCTCAAGGCAAAGCATCAGACCACAAGGTCTAACAACACTGCGCTCTTTGCCAAACTGATGAAGCGCAAGAAAATTACGTCTAGGCACAAGTGCAAGGGCGCCCCAACAGGGGGAAATAGTTAAGAAAGTACCTAAGGCAGGCAAAAGTACCAAGCGCCCTAAGGAGGGAAGCGTGGAGGAAAGAGAGACATGTCCAAAGTCATCTGCTATAGCTAGTAGAGTTGCTTCGACTAGTTTTGCTGTTATTTTCAGTAAAGACTGTGTTTCTATTTCTTTAGAGTCGATTTTATATGGTAAGGGATTTATTTCTGATGGTCTGTTTAAACTTTATATTGATAAATTCAAATGATGTAAATTTGGTTTCTAATTTGACTTTCCATTATGATGATGTTATTATTTCTGATTCATTGAGATGGCATGCTAGACTAGGCCACATAGGGCTAGAGAGGATGAATGGATTAGCTAAAGCAGGTCTACTAGGATCGCTTTCCAATGTTCAGTTATCCGTTTGTGAGCAATGTTTAACCGGTAAGTCGTGTAAGAAACCATTTCGTAAGGCGGTGAGAGCAAACATTCCTTTAGAATTAGTCCATTCTGACATATGTGGATCAATCAATGTTAGGACCCACCACAAATGTTCTATTTCATCACATTCATCAATGATTACACATGATACGGTTATGTGTACTTGATTTCCCACAAGTCGGAAGCATTCGATTGCTTTAGACGCTTTGTGGTGGAAGTCGAGAAATAATTGGATTGACACTTGAAGTGTCTTTGTACCGATAGAGGACGCGATTTATCTGGTATGTTTCTAGAGTTATGTGAAGAAAAGGGAATCCTTAGGCAATTAGCGATCCCAGACACACCTCATCAGAATGGTATTGTAGAGAGAAGAAATTGTTCTTTGTTAGACATGATGAAGTCGATGATGGTGCATGCGTCCCTACCCATTAGTTTTTGTGGAGACGCATTGATGACTGCAGCCTACATCTTAAACTATGTCTCTACGAAATCAGTTTCTAGTACACCATACCAATTATGAACAGACAGAACGCCTGACCTAACCCACATGTGGCAATAGGGATCTACAGGTTATGTTCATGTGCCTTCCCACCAGAGAGGCAAGCTAAACAAGAGAGTCATTAAGTGCATCTTTGTGAGATACTCAGAGCACTCTAAGGGCTACGTCTTTGTCCATGAACAAAGCGACGGGGGACTAACACAGATTGAGTCACATGATGTGAATTTCATCGAGGATGATTTCCCAAGCAGGAAGAAATCTGGGAGGAATCTAGAGCCCTTCGAGATGAATGAGCCAGAGTTAGGATCAACGGAGATCACCTCATTTCCAAACACCAATGAGAACATCAGTTCTCAACAGGATCCTATGGATTCTACGGATGTTATTGATAGTGGGAGTAAATTATCGCCCAGTGGGAGTGTCTCAGAGGACACGGATTCCAGTAATCCCATGCGTAGTAGTCATGGACAAATTCCTCGTCGTCGTTTCACGATTGAGGGTGAGTCGTTCATAACTGTCACGCTTGATGATGATGAGCATGATTCATACCAGGAGGTGTTATTATCACCTGCTTCGTAGAAGTGGATAATTGTAATGCAAGATGAAATGACTTTCATGGAGAAGAACCAAGTCTAGGAACTGGTTGATCTTCCCTTAGACCCAAGACCATTGGAAACAAGTAGGTTCTAAAGGTAAAGCGAAGGTAGATGGAAATGTAAAGAGATACAAGGTCTGTCTCATGACGAAAGGTTACACCAAGAGAAAGGGTATAGACTACAAAGAGACGTTCTCACCAGAGTAAGATTTGCCTCCATGTGTCTCATTCTAACTATTGTCGCACACCTTGGTTTGGAACTCTATCATATGGATGGCAAAACTGTGTTTCTCAATGGAAAACTGATGAGGAGATCTATATGGATCAACCAGAGGGTTTCGTGGCCAAGGGGTATGAGCGTAGAGTTTGCAGACTCAAACGCTCCTTGTATGGCCTGAAACAGTCATCCAGGCAGTAGTATCTTCGATTCCATCGAGCCATTCTAGAGTTTGGCTTCACGATGGTCGAGGAAGACCACTGTGTGTACGTTAGACATCATGGTAGGAGTTCTCTTATCTTGTCATTGTATGTCGACGACATTTTGATAACGGGGAATGACAAAGAGATGATTATCGCCACTAATGAGTGGCTTTCTTTCAATTTTTGAGATGAATGATATGGGTGAGGCAGATTACGTGCTAGGTATTAAGATTCATAGGAATCATGCTAAGAGTTATTTTTTGTCCTATGCGACTCACATAAGGAATGTACTTGAGCGCTTCAGAATGCACGATGCTAAACCTATTGATTCTCCTGTCGAGAAGGTGCTTTATTGCATCTTGGTCTTTGTCCAGAGACAGAGAAAGAGAAGCAACTGATGGCTCATGTTCCCTATGCTAGTGATATAGGTAGTCAAATGTGTACTATGATGTGTACTCAACTTGATATTAGTTTCGTGGTTGGCTTAGTCAGTCGCTACCAGACTAACTCAGGGCAGACTCATTGGAACAGTGAAACGTATTCTAAGATACCTACGTGGGACAGTAAATTATATGCTTTGCTTCCAGCGAGAAGATTTGCAGCGATGAGGCTACTGTGATGCGGACTAGGCGAGTGATCTAGACAGTCGAGAGTCGACGTTAGGCTACACATTATTGCTAGGTGGAGGGGTCATCTCTTAGAGTAGCAAAAAGCAAATCTGCGTCGCGTTGTCCACCATGGAATCAGAGTACATAGCTTGTTGTGCAGCCGTCTAGGAGACCATATGGTTGAGACGATTCTTACAGGATCTTGGAGTCTTTAGATTTAGCGTAAGGCCGATTGCCATCTATAGTGATAGCATAGCATCATTAGCCTATGCCAAGGACCCCAAATACCATAGTAGGACGAAGCACATCAACATTCGCTATCATTACATCAGAGACAGAGTTGCACATGGTGACGTGTCCCTTACACAAATCTCTACTTAGTAGATGGTAGCTGATTCCAAGACTAAACCTATAGCTAGACAAGCTTTTAGCATTCATGTCAAAGATATAGGATTACGTAGATTGTGATTTATGTTCGGTGATACAGTTTTATTCACATTTTTATGTAGACATCTCATATTACATTATATTTCTTGCGTGAGAAATTAATAGTATTTATCTTCTCATAAGGCATGAGAATGTGTATTACATGTATATTACTTCCATATTATGAGGATATAGATACGATATGTCACCAGGTTAGTGGTCGGCTTCTCACACAACCAAGGTTATCAAAACGCCTAAGCGAGCCTAGGCAATAAACCCAGGGCGCTAGCCTAGGCAATTGGGCGCTCGCCTAAGTGACATTTTTTTAAAATAAAATAAAATTATAATAATAAATTCCATATATATCAGAGAGAGGGAGGCTACTGCCTCAACTCAGAAAACATAAAAAATGCACAGAAAAAAGGGGGAGAGAGAGAGAGAGAGAGAGAGAGAGAGGGGCTTCACTTTGCACAGAAAAAAGGGGCCGAAAAAGAGAGTTTCCGTGTACAGAAAAAAAAAAAAAAAAAGAAGGAAAACAAGGGCAGAAAGAGAGGGAGGCTTCACACAGGGGCCGAGAGAAAGATAAAGAAGAAATGACTTACCTGGTTCGTGTTCCTCTAATTTTGCCTTAGGGTTTTGAACTTCAAGTCTTTCAACTCCTTTTTTGTCAATACTTCAACTAATACTTGGTTATGTCGTGTTATTAAGTCTTTAACCTTTTTTTTTGTTCGGAAAAGCTTTAATTTAACATGCTAAAAATAATATATAATTAAACTTTAGATAATAAATTAATTAAAATAAAATAATTAAAAAGTCAATTTAATAACCGGGGGACCGCTCGGGCAAATTAGGCAACTAGGCGGTCGCCCAGTTATCCAGGTGCTCGCCTAGGCGGGCATCGCCTGGACCCTTGAAAAATCGCTTGGTCACCTAGGCGACCACCTTTAATAACTATGCACACAGCGACCAACCCTAGCGCATGTCTTACGAGTAGGATGAGGCATCAAGAGGACTTATGTCATCGGAGGCATTTAGAGAACTCTATAGAGTTATATGTCACCCTGGGAGAGCCAGGATGAGAATCCTTAGGAAATCGTATATTACCTAATAGAGCCGGACGTGAAACCTTAATCAAGGCGCTTTAGGATTATGACTTGGATTAAGGTACTCAAGTTAATGCATAGATTGCAACTAGACTAAGATCTGTAGGGTGTTGGAGGTTGACATACCTTGGCTGGGTCTAGGGCTCCACCATAGCATGTGTTGCATACCACATGTACTATTAGCAATGTTTTCGTAGAGAGCAATTGAATGGATCACTATTTCCTTGCCATGTGAGATTAGGATGATCCTAGATTGGATTAACCTATACTCTTATTACCTTTGATCATGTTGTGAGGTTAAACCTGATGATTGCTGCTCTAGCTTACTTCCTATGGCTATGCATCATACAATCTAACGGGATTTTTCTGGCAAAGCAGTTAGGTCGAAGCTAAAGGGCATGAGGCTTAGGGAAGGCTATTTGACATCACATTTAGAGAGATACGATTCATAGAGATATGTGCTCATGTTTTAAGATTATCTTTTGATATTTTACATCTTTTACTTATATGTATCTGATATATATGCAACCTATATGAATTATTTTAAATGAGCACATTAACATGAATCTAGTGATTGAGTATAGAGATTTGAGTTTGTGCTTATGATGAATTAAAAACACTCAACCTGATGTGATCAAATGAGTCGGGGGCATAGGCGAGATTTTTCAGAGCGTCTCTATTTCAGTTTTATGGAACTTGATATGGAGTCGTTTTCCCGTTATTTTGTGCTCGTCGAATGCACGCTCAATGACCTGTGTTATTAGCATCCATGATAGAAATATAAGATGTGCATGAGAGAGATGCACACTTCGTGCTCACTACGGACAAGTTGGAGATGTTGAATTTTAGAGATGAGTCGCGATTGGCCCAACCCGAGCCCCACTTAAATGGGACGTCCATACTTGATTAGAAGTGTAGATGTAGATAACTCTCTCCTTATGGGATTAGGAGATAAAAGTCCTAGGAGGAGTCGAGTCTTCTATATGTCTATATGTAAAAGGTGACTCCTTCTTACCCAAAATGTTACTATTCATGTTTTTGAAAATACACCCCTAAAGAGCTCTCCTCTTCATCTTTTCTTCCTACAAAGATCTGGTTTTGCTATTAGGGTTGCATACAAAACCCTAATTTGATTGAGTGTGGATTTATTGTTTGTGGTCCTAATAATCATATATTTCAACATAGGACGTTTTCCAATTCAATAGAGATCTTTCGCTGCAGATCCGGGTTCGTGTGCATTGAGGTACGTGATCCGGGTCGTCTAAGACCTTCACGTACTCTTCATCTCTGTGAAATCACCTTAAACATGAGTTACGTCTATGCAATATTCTAAATCTGGACTTTGAGTAGGTTAAGTGGTCACCCGGGTTTGGCTACTGGTCAACCCAAGTTGACGTTGACCCTACTGATACAAGGAAATAATAATAATAATAAAAAAAAAAAACTTGAAAATCAAAATATAAAAAAATAAAAAATAAAAAACCGAGTTGATAGATTCAACCACCTATGTCCAGAATCGAAATGTGATTTCAAGTGATCTACTCGCGAGAAAACCACCTGGTTGTCCGACCAACTTGGTCCTTTCAATGATCCATTGGCTAAGAAAGTATAAGAGCATATACATAGGCACATAATTTTGGCACGAAAGAAATAAAGAATAAGAAGAAAGAACAGACCATTAATACATGTGAATTTCAAATAGTACACAAGTTACTCAACAAATGCATACACATACAGCAAGAACATATCACCCTCAAACAGAAGCTTATACACACAAAGTAATCAGTCACATAATATCATAAACTGATCTGGTGCACGCATTTACCGATCTATGGCATAACAGATTTCATCTTAAGCTCATCACAGGCCATGGGGTCACGCCGACTGCAGGCAATGAAGGTCGTATGATGGGGACACGCTTCACTACTGAAAATGCTTCATTAAGACGTGCAGCACGAGTCATGAACTGCGACACCTGCAGATTTTCAAGTTCAGACAACGAACATAAAGTTGTACACAAATTATTTCATGAATCACACACACAGGCTCTTTCTTGGATGAGAATGGAAGAATCACAAACTTGATAGGAAAAGTTAAATCTGGAATAAGTTGAGGTTGGATTTCTAGAAATAAGTAGCAAAATCAGAAAATAAAACTACTAAGTGAACCCTGAATTGTTAAAAGGAAGATTTCACCCATTACCATTGGTCTCATAAATTGAAATAAACATTTCCGTAAAATGAAATTTTGCTTCGATGTGTAGAGAATTTTCCTAGTAGTTAATAGTTCCTCCTCTTTCTACTCTTTTCTTTTCTTTATTTTTCTTTTTTATTTTTTATTTTTAAAAGGTATTCTCATTCTTCCCCTCCTCTGTCTCTCCTTTCAATCATATATCATTTTCTTTCCCCAGGAATCCACAAAAATCTCCCCCACCATTGAGCCTTTGATGATACACCTTAATACCTTAATCACTGCAGGAAGAGTAAAATTTTGATATGGTAGAACTAAGCTAGATGATTTTTTTTTTTTTGATGAATAACAAGCAGATGATCAAAGTGTAGAACCAAATAAGCTAGAAGATCAAAGAGTAGAACCCAATAACACAGAATGCTAAAATTACAAGCACCATCTACCTCGGATAACTTGAGGCATGTAATGAAGGAAAGCAATGTGCAGAAAAGAACAAAGTAATTTCAAAAACTTGAACAGACAATTCTTTTAAGCTTTTCCTTTTTCCTTTTTTGGTACTATTTACCTCAATATCCCATCATTGTTGGTTATTTGATAGATTTATGAAAAGGAAAATCTTCACAAAGCTTTAGGGAATAGAATTTTGATTTTTCCAATCACAACATATTTCTGTTAAAACTGTTTCTTAGTAAAGCATCTAAAGCTCGTTGATCCCAGAGAGACCTATACGTAGTCTTCAGATATAAACAATAAAGGTGAAAGACCTCCATTGGCTTTCACTTTAATTTCCAAGGCTAATGAAATGTTGAAATGTCTAACAGCAGAATGAGCAGAGAAAAATAAGTAACTCCATCTCCATCAGCAACGTCACAGGTTCCAGAAAATTTTTCTTCAGAGATTAACATTGTTGAATCCCTGGTCAGACCAGAGATGGTCATATTTGGTGGATGTGTGCTTTTGTGCAAAATGTGAAGCTTATCAACAGCAGCTTGAAGATGATCAACCTCCAAGGAGAAAAAAAATATCTTCCCAGCAAATCCTTCAAGAAAAATATTTGGCAGGTGATCCAAATGCTGGTTTGTTGGGTGAGCCATCTGGTAAGTTTGATTACTATGTCACCTACCCTCCAGAAAAGCCTCAACCCAAAACCTACAATCAACAACTTGTTCCATCACTCCCTCCTTATTACCAGAAAGCTTTATCACTCATCCATCACGAAACACCTCCATCTATACCTGAGATTTGTATCATTGATACCCCATCTCAGTTTCCACCTCTTGTAGATTTTGAATGGCCTGAGTTACAAACCCACCAAGTATGGAAAATCAAGGATCCAGCTGGTCGTTCCTCTGATGGAAGCAAAAGACAAGTTACAGCAGCACCAAATTGGCAAGCTGAAAATGCTAATGCACAGAATCAGGCATTGCAACAAATTTTGCAAAATCAACTTCAACTGTCTTCTTCAATGACATCCAGAATGACTTCTCTTGAGCATTTAATTGCAGAGCTCAAGTCAAAGATTATGATTCTTCACACAGATCTGACAGCCATAGCCATGACCATAAAAGATTACACAGTCAGCAGTTCAGTGACTAGCCAGAAGGAATCTGAAAAAGACATCATCTTGAGAACCAGCTCAGATCTCTTGAGGCTCAGCAAAGGCAAAACCAACAACCTATGTCCTCATCCTTTTTTCCTTCCCTACCAGCTTCATTACAACCTAATACCATCTCCATCTCTACCATTAC
Organism: Pachysandra terminalis; assembly: GCA_031762675.1. Taxonomy (NCBI): domain Eukaryota; kingdom Viridiplantae; phylum Streptophyta; class Magnoliopsida; order Buxales; family Buxaceae; genus Pachysandra; species Pachysandra terminalis. Next base: position 17,683 of record JAUPMG010259494.1, read on the forward strand.
CCTCTGCACATCTTCAACCTTTTCCTCTCGTTCCCCCATCGCAAAGCTTGTTTTCTTCCTCATCATCATATACTACTTATAAACCTCTATTACCATCATCTCGTCCCTCCAAACCTTCCCCATCAACCAGACCATCTACTTCTTCACAACCTACAACATCAAAATTACCACCTGATACGTCCACTCTTGAACCAATAGAAGATACAACTGCATCATCCACACTTCAACCTTCAAATCTCTAGCAAGGCTCAGGCTCATTAAAAAATTTTAGGCTCAAGCTCGTAAAAGCTCAGCATGTAAAAAGCTCGCCTCGTAAAAAAGCTTAGATTAGTACAAATGCATTAATATGATAGTTGATAATTATTATTATTATTATATGTAATATAATATATTAACACGTGTGTCTAATATTAATACATAATAGAAGATATAGGAATATGAACGTATAATCTCATATACAAACCGAGCCGAGATTTAACCGAGCCGAGCCTACCCAAGCTCGGCTCAAGCTAGTTAAAACAATGAGCTGTTTTTTTGGCTCAAGCTCGGCTCGCAAGCCTAATTATAGAGCTCGAGCTCAACTCATATGAGCCGAGCCCGAGCTTGAGCCGAGCTAGCTCAGCTTGTTGACAACCCTACTTCAAACCTCCCAACAGATCACCCAAACCATATTTCCTCTTTCCTAAAGACTCACCACTACTACAACTTCTCCTCTGCCTTTATTAGAGGTCAACCCTTCTCTGATTCTGAAGAAACCCCATTAGACTCATAAGACACCTCTTCCAATTCTTCTGGTGAAATTTCCATGCAGACTGGTGAACCTATTATTGAGGATCCTTCTGATCTCAATAACCATGAACCAGCTCAACATCTAACAGATAACCATCATGCTCCTACTGATCACAAAAGGCTGTTCACTGTAGATGATATTCCTCCCTCTAAATGGCGAGCTCAAATTCTAGAGTTCTTTGCCTGCTGTGATTCTGAGCAAACAATCCACAGGAGCCTCCACACACCAAGTTCTCACTTATTTCTCTGCCCGTCTCAATGGTCGTTGACGAGATTTGTGGACAAATCTTGGTGAATACAGGCAACTCCAGGCTTTAGGATCTACAACTTTTGCAGCCTATTTTAATGCCATATATCTGGAATTGCTAGGACCATACACCCATTCCCAGTAGCAAGCTCGGGAAGAATTCCTGTGGATGAAATGCTGCTCTTTCAAGAAGAAAGATCTTGAAAAACATTTTGACAGAAAGTCCCAGCGATATTATCTGATCAATGGCATGGATGATGTAGTGACCTAAACTCTTTAAATTAATTTTATCCTTATATTTATTAATTACTTGATTAATTATTATATAGTTGCATGTTTAAATTAGCATAAGGGTGATATTGTAGTTTAATTTTCTGTTATGGGGTTTTAGTGTAATTACTTAGGATATGGGGTAGAAGTGAGAAATTTAGTAACTGCTTTGAATTGGTCCAACGCACGAACAGTGCGTTGAACTGGTTATGCCTTACGTGGTTTGAACGTGTGAGAGAGGGACAGATTGCAGGGAGAGGATTCCTACATCACTCTCCCACGCAGTATTGTGAAGCACAATATATTGTTGCTGCTGAATTGAGAATTGATAGATTTAGAGAGATTGAGAGGAGAGAATAAGAGAAATCTGAGATTTTGAGTGGGTAATTGTAGAAGGAGGGAGAGAATCGAAGCTAGAAGTTGTATTTCCATTCTTTGTTATCCATTCTCGAATTCCAGTAAGTACATTTCCGTTCTTACTGATTTCATATTATTGTGTTCTTGAATTCTGATTTTCAGAAGAATTGCAGAAACTGTTTTATGTTTGAAAGCATATGTTTAGATTATGGAAAGCATGAGATAGGTTTGATTTTGATTTCTAGTTGTTGTGAAGAGTTGGTGAATGCTATTGAATTGCCCATGAAGTATTTAAAACGAATTTTGGTGAGTTTCAATTCTGGTTTTCTCAGAAAATTGCATAACAGAGGTATTTTCTGGGCAGTGCGATCGATCACAAATATACGATCGATCACAAATGTGCAATCGATCACAAATATGCAATCGATCGCAGAGTTAACAAACAGACAGGTTTAGGTGGTTTGAGCTATTGGTCGAGTCTGGGATGGTTCCTTGTGACCTAGTGAGGTCTAGTACGGGCTGTGTGTCTATGATTATTGGATGTGTATGCCTACTGTGATAGCTGTGTGCCTACTTTTGTGATACTGCCAACTTATGTCAACCAACCTACAACCTAGATATGAGATTAGAAGATAAGATAGATTGAATAGACTCGGTTTAGGTAGGATGGGAGGTTGTGGAGTCACTTGATAATGATGACCTATTAAGATCTATAGAATGCTGATAGTGAGTCATGTGATGTGATCCCAACTCTTACCAACTAGCCTATAACCTAGACTTATTGGATTAGGGTTATGACTCCAATACCTTGGGAATATGAATATAGGTGGTTAGATCTGATTTGTTTTATAGAGGGTAGGACGTCTGTGATGGTTTCCAAGGAATTATCAACGTGTATGGGCACATGGATAGGTGTTCATTGGATTATATCACTAAGGTCCTAATAATTAACAACTCATTCATACTGAGTTACTCAGGCTGTTAAGTGTACCCGATCGGTGGAGAAATAGAGGTTCCTATGTGTTCCTGGTGGGTTGACTATACCTGTGGTTGAAAGGCCCACGAAATAAGGATAGGAATCTTGCCAGACCCTATACGGTCTACGCTGGACCATGAGTGTTGTACACTCTAAAGTAATGCGATATGGTGGACTTCGTACCATGGGTTAGAGCCCGGAACGAAGAAGGGACATCCGGCCGTTCCAGGTGATTTATTCCCAAATTATCGATTACTTGAAGTTATGAGGGGCACTTAACTGACCATGATAACATAGGCATTACATACAACCATTTGTATTACTTGTGCGAGCATAACATTTAGATCATGTGAATGACATTCATATCATAAACATCTCATAATTGAATCTTGCATATCTTATTGTA
>JAUPMG010259521.1:0-35366 GCA_031762675.1 Pachysandra terminalis
TGCCTAACTATGTGTAAATGTATATGTATGCATGTGTTTTTGCATATTTTAGGTTTTTTAGGTGTATTTTAAGTTTTTTTAGCATATTTTAGGCTTAGTGGGTATATTTTAACCCCATCCCTCATTTAAATCCTTAAAAAACAAAAACAAAAACAATCAAAAACCAAATTTCCCCAACCTTGCGAAATATTTCGCCAGGCTGGCGAAAGTTTACACCATGCCAGCGAAAACGATTTTAAAACCTTGGTATAGGTGGGTATGTGGATAAGTGGCCTGATTGCCGCAGGCAATATATAACACGTTCATATCATAGACGATTTGCTTCCATCCACGGTTTTATACGCCTATTTCCATGGAAATTTTGCACCTCCGAAATAAGGAAATTTAGAGGGAAATTTCACTATTTCGCAACATTTCCTGTAAAAATAATTATACAAAACTTTCAAGATAGGGGAAATATCAATGTGGATAAAATTTTGGAACCATTCGAAAGGGAAATTTTGGTGTATCTCGGGGAAATTTAAAACCATGCAGTCCGTCCCTCCTCAGCAACCCCTTGTTTCAACAATGTTAAATGTTAAGATCATATTACTGATGTATATGACCCAGATTTGATATTTCCCTTCAACACACCTCGCGAATTTGAATTTGTTATTGTTGAATTCAGTAAAGTAGAGCAAACATTAGAAGTTTCTCATTGCAGAAGAAGCGGCAACATGCATAATTAGGAATTTTCATAATATTCTATGCCAGCCAACCTCAAACTGCAGGCAAACAAGCTCTAACTTATCCGCATGGAAAGGGGGAGAGGTGAATCCGAGTTTGTTTTAAGCATGGAACAAATCTCCAAAATATACAAAAACTTCCTGGAATTAACCTAAGCCGTTAGTTGGATTGATAGAGACAATTACTACAAACTGTGTAGCAGTAAACTAGGTAGTAGGTATAAACTGCGACCATCGATTATGTTCCATCCATCAAATCTCCCATGAATGTTCCAACAAACATGGACACTAATCAATATAAGAATGTTCCAACAAACATGGACACTAATCAATATAAGAGAGAAAATACCTCAATTTTAGCTGACGACTCTTAGTAGCTAATTGGTGCCCGAGCTCACTCCTCAGTTCAGAAATAGAATCTGCATAAACAGCCTACAGATACAGAAGAAGCAGAAAAGGGAACTCATTTCTGGAAATCTCTTATGACGACTTTGAATGAGAAAGTGTGAAAATTTCGAAACATTTGAAAGCATATGGTAACACAGCCCAGGTATACCAATAGTCATGGTGTAAGGGATCGTCCGATCCCAAGTTGGATCAGATGGGGACAATCCCCGAGTTAGTTCCGATCCGAGAAAAACCCCAAAGCATCTGGATCGTTCTGATCCCGAGATGGATCGCCTGATCCATCTCGGGATCGGAACGATCCAAGGTTTTTTTTTTCAATTAAATGCAGTCGGTCCGTCTCGGCCGATCCCGAGCCGATTTCCGAGTTTAAACACTATGCCAACAGTACGTGTATAAAAGTTGTGAGAGAGGTATACATATCTACTAACAAAACCTCAAAAAGCCTGAACAGATCCCAAAACGAAAAGATGCCCCCAATCAGATCGGAGAGAATTATACACTAGTAAGTAAGAGACCAGAAAAGAAAAGAAAAAAAAAAACATAAAAGGGAAGGATTGAGTTCCCATACGAAGCCCAATGAATTCAAAGAACAATAAAACAACAAAATTGCTAGATGTATCCATCTTTTATTGAATTGGATTATGGAGCAAGTGGATTTTGTTCAGCTTTGTGTATCCATACCCATCAAGACAATGTGAACAGTACAAGAAAACATAGCTGAGAAAAACTTAGGACAATATACGAGTCCTTTGACACTAAATATTAGAATTATTTAGATGTTTGAAACTCTTAAAAGTACAAAATCTCTTCTTGTTGAAGTTGGAATCTTTTGCTCTAAACTGAGGGAGATAAAAGCCTAGATATTAAATAAGCTATTGGTCATAGAGGCTGATAGAGAATTTCTCGAACTACCCCAAAGCATTGAATTGCACCAAAAGCATTAAATTGAATTAGACAAAAACATCAAAAAGAGAGAGAGAGAGAGAGAGAGAGAGAGAGAGAGAGAGAGAGATAGAAAATTAGCAATAAGAGTATTATTATTATGAAAGTTAAAATAAAAAATTTTATACATGAAGTGTGAAAGTTGTTATTCTGCACCCCTTTACTCTCCATTTCATTCTTTGAAGCCTTAACTAAGAGACATTTTTTTCTCTTTTGATAACTAGCCCTTACAAGTCACACCCTTGCATAGGTAGTTAAGAAAAAAGAATACATGTTATTATTTTTTAACTTTTAATATTTATTTTTAATTATAGTATTACACAAAAATTAGTTATATATTCATCAAAACTTGTTGAAAAGTGATCTATAGAACTTGTTGAAAAGTGATCTATAGAAAGATTAGGATGAGAGCTTTTAACAAATCCATTTTTACTGAAAACCAATATAGAGATTTAAAAATGGGTCAGGCCAGAAACTAGTGTCTCGTTTTAGAGCAAAAAATAAGGTGAGATCTGAAACAAGAAAGGACAAAGATACCCCACTTATTATATGTTTTATCCTGGGGAGTCGGGAACACATTGTAGATAAAATAAAAGGTTTTTTCAGAAAACTATTTCTACCCCAGCTCCACCACTACCCCCAATTGACCGTGCTAAACTCTGTTAAAGAAACCTCCCCCAATTGACCATGCTAAACTCTGTCAAAGCCTCACAATACAATAGTTGTATCATGGCTTTGGATCGGACCGGTCCAATAGAAACCGGTATGGATTGGCCGGTACAACCAATCCAATGACCAGTCTAACTAGTCCAATTTTTTTTTTAATTTATATATGGAACGGTCCAAACACATATAGACCTGGACCAGTTCCGTACCGCCGTTCTGGCGACAGGTACCGCCGGTCCAACGACCGGTCCGATCAATCCAATTTTTTTTTTAAGGGCAATCCAATTTTTGTACCGGATTGGGATTGGCCAGGATCGGTCCAATCTTCCGAAACTTTAATTGTAGAGAAATAATAGTTAAAATAATACTATAATAGAAAAAAGTAATTTTATCAGCTTATATTTACCAAACATGTTTTTTTGCTTTTTAGCAGTACAGCAAAAGTTACCAAACAGTTTTTCTTCATAAAAAGACATTCGGAAAGCAAAGAATTTGCTTATACTTTCTTGCTTCTGACAACAACTTTTTGATAGCAAATCCAAATGCAGCCTCTATCTTTCCGAAGTCGAGTCACCAGTCCTTCACCCAAATCCAGCTGCAATAATGATCGTTCAAAATTCACTTTCCTCTCCAAATCTCCATAGCCACTTCCCTAATAGTGGCTATCTGAAAATAAACAGCTTTCTCAAATCAAGACCTCTTGACTTCCTAGGTTCCAATAATCTAACCATCTAACAAGATGGTATTTTTGTGCCTCCCTCATGCTATACCAAAGAAGTTCCTTTGCAATTTCTCTAACCTTTTGGCCGCTGATACAGGGATCTTAAGTGACAAAATATGCAAGCAAGTTGGAGAGAACTTTTCATGAGTCATTTTCCCCCTTTTGATAAGCACTTGGCTTTTCATGGTGCTAACTTCCTCTCCGCTCTTCCCAGGCTGAGGATGCCTTATAAGTAGCACCAAGGGAATCCCCAAATAAGTAATCGTAAGTTCTCCAAATCTACAACCCAATATCACACGAAGTTCATCCCAAAACGTCACTGCAGTCAGATTATTTTTCCAGCATAATACTGCCTCAAAGCATGAGACAATGCATGCACCAAAACACTTTCAGATGAAGCTGTGAAGGCCTGCAAAATATCAATGTATCAGCTTCAAATTGGAGATGGGAGACACAAGGGGCATTTTCACCCACCACGAAGCCGTCAAGGTGGTCATTATAAGTTGGTTTTTGTATCAATCTGCCAAAAGCTTCAACCAAATGATAAACACAAGCTTCAGAACCAAAGAAGCTTGATAATCTATTTACAATAATAGATTAGCAAACTGTAGAAACACAGGTTTAATTCAATTTCTCCATCTTACACCAAGACTCCATTCTCCTCAACAGGTAGAGCAAGTTATAATGCACATGCATCAGTTGGGCACTCGCCCAGTCTAGGCTGCCCACTCACTTCCTTCTCTTTTTATTAAATGTTTTGTTTCCTTTTGTCCTGTTTGTATTATGAATACTCATGTATTCTAATTAATTGTATGTTTTAACACACACTTAGGCAATAACATTTGCAGCTTCTCTCATCACCTAGTTGTGTTTTCCATGGCATGAAGCCAAAGGCTCTCTTCTAACATCTCATTCTTCCTATACTTTTTTCATTCTTTACTTCACCTTCTTTCTTTTCTCTCAGCACTCTACCTCTGCTCTTTTCTCCTTAATGGCGTCAACTTTCTCAGCTCTTCCCATTACCAACATTATAACCTATGTCTTAATAAAACTTGATGGTACCAATTGCCTCTTGCAGAAATACCAACTTGACTCCATTATCATCAGTCCAGACTTGATCAGCTATGTTCATGGATCTGTTACATCACCACCAAGGACTCTTGAAATTGCTAAACTTCAAGCGAAAACCTTCTTTAGCAACCAATTTGCTACCTTACATACAGAAAAACTGCCCACTTTGTGAAATGTTGCATCAATGCAACTCTCGCCAAGAATCTTTTTTTTTTTTTGATAACTTGGGTGTCCGGGCCTTAGGTCCGACTAATCCCAAGTAGGAGGCATGCGCAGCAACCCACCGCCATGACCTCTCACTTAAATCCGAACCTGCTCAGCTGGGGAATCGAACTTGAGACCGTGCGCCTAACCCACACAATCCCCTATTCACCCTTACCAACTGAGCAACCCGGGGTGGATAAAAAATTTGGACCTCTTCACTTTCTAGGTTCCAATTTCTTGGATTGTACAGCCTCTCACCAAGAATCTTGCAACCAATTTCTTGGATTGTACACCTCCAAAGAGGTGTGGGACATGCTGAATGCACTCTTCATCTAGCAATCCCAACCCAGAAAATCACATCTCTCCAATCAACTCCACACCATTCGAAAGGGCACTCAAGCTCCATAGCTGCAAACTTGGCAGTTTTATTCTCATCTCCGCATCTCCAGCTTAATCTACCAACCAAATAAAGTTGCATCAACTACCATTCGGATGCCTCCTCTAACCCAAGGATTAAGTGTACTGAGATCCTTGTCAGATTAGGACAATTTGGTTATGAGAAATCCCGTTTCCTGTGTTCCAACAAGAAAAGAGGGATACTTCTCTTGATGATGACGGCTCAGGTGGCTGAATCCTTAAGCTCCAGTGCAACACTTCAAACATATGTTGCCACCCCAGCCCAGCCCAACTTCTCGTTCCCGAAAATTGATCACTTTCCGCCTCATACCAGCAATCCTTTCAGTCAAGACCAGAAATCAGCCTCCTCTACTCTTCCCCAACCAATGATTTCTCTTCAAATCTATGGGTCCTGACAGGCTTCTTATCTCTATTACTCTTGATCCTGTCAGTAATAATCTTCACCGGCCAGTCAATCTACTCACCTACAAGAACGAGTTCAGCAGGGAAGTTCCTTGTCCTTCCACTATTCTTGGAGTCAATCTAGGTACCTTCCATAAGTTGAATACAAAGGATTTCCGATCCATATTCAGTATTCTTTTCTCCACCTTCAGAGCCTAATTATTCAACTAATCACTCGGTCATCAAAATATATCTTATTAATATATAGAAATCTTAGTGGGAAGGGTGAGGCCTCCCAAGGCTTCCCTCCTCGAATCCTCAATTCTTAGAATTTTGGATTTTTTATAATAAAAAGGACTTAAAAAAATGTGAGAACCAATGAATTATTAACACCTCATATGTTGAAATCTTTTATAAAATAGAAAAGATCCCTCAATTAATATTTGAATAAACCAATTCCTAAAATCTCTCCTTCATTCCTAAAATCTCTCAATTTTCACTCAACCGCTTCTTCTCTCCCATGATTCTCTCTCTAGAAGGTTTTTTCCCTCTATTTCCTTTCAAACCTTCTTTCCCACGACTTTCTAACGCACGACTGTTTTTCCCACATTCTCTCTAAACAGTTTCTTTTTTCCCCTTATATTTCCTTCGACTCCATCTCTCCTCTCGCTCTTCCTATTTCATTTTTTCTCTCATAGTCCACCAAGAACAAGCTGACTGTGATTTGAAGACTGCAACAGGTATTAATCTCATTCTCTTTTTAACTTTTTCCAATTAGTTGTCTTCTTAATTCGTTTTTTCTTCCTCCTACAGCCCATCAAATAGAAGCATCAATCCTACTTGCAGATGAATCTACTGTAATTCGAATACTGCAACAGGTACTAATCTCATTGTCTTTTAACTTTTTCTAATTTTTTAGAACTCGATGATTTTTTTGTTGATTTGATTTTCAATAGTTTTTATTGAATACAAAAAATCGGATTACAATAGAGGAGTTTTTGTCTTAAGTTTAGGCTTAAAAGAAAAATCAGTCAACAAAGTCTCATCTAATCAAATTTTAAGAAAAGGTGACGTACTATTTTCTATTTTCTATCATTAATGAGCTACGGTGATGTGAATGTGGAACAGTGGAAGAGGTATACAAACTGTACGTGTAGACTTTTCTTTTCTGATTATTAAATTGTTTGAGAATCTTTTTATTTTGAAAAAAAAAAAAAAGGAACAATCAGTATCCCATGGGAAAAGAACTAACAAAATCAAAGTCTAATTTTATACATCCCTTAAAAATTGGTAACCGAATCTCCTCTAATATCTCTTTCAATCCTCAAATCGAGAACTAATATATCTTGTCATATCACCAACATACAAACATAATAGGAATTTAAATTCCTTCTTATTTGTGATTCACGCTTTTTGTTAGTCTAGGATTTTAAATGTCTATTTCAATTCCGATAGACTTAAAAATTTCTCTCTTTAAATGTCTCTTTTCTTTTAGTAAGTGGATCCCACAACAGAAAGAAAATCCTCTAAAAAAAGTGGATCCCGCAACTCTCCTTAAAAATTGGTAACCGAATCTCCTCTAATATCTCTTTAAATCCTCAATCAAAATACCAATATTCCCTACTAAATGAAAATTAGAACAATGTCCACAAGGTTAAAGATCAAGAAACATATTAGTAAATCACCAAAAACTTACAGGTTAATGCATAATCATGGCATAAAATTTGTCAAAAAATTATCTTTAAAGTCACCAAAAAATAACCTTCAGAAAAAAAACTATGAACATAATAAATCTAGAACTAATATATCTTGCCATATCACCAACACAAACATAAAAGGAATTTAAATTCCTTATTATTCGTGATTCACGTTTTTATTAGTTTTTAATAATACAAATTATAACAGAAAAAAAATCTCTATAGCTCTCTTTTTAATCAAATCAATTCCTAATCTTACTATATGTCTCTCTTTTTTTTGTGCATTCATGCCGGTGGTCATGCAACCACCCCCCCATAGGAGAGACGCAGAATCGAACCCCGGAGTGGCTCCAACCCTCCTTTTTTTTCAGGAGCTATGGTGAAAGTGAGAAAATCGATCCCAGGACTTGGGTAACAACAACCCAAGGCTTTACCACTATTCTTAAGATCTCACTTCAATTAAACCTCAGTTTAATTAACCAACACACAAACATAAGAGGAATTTAAACTCCTTATTTGTGATTCACATTTTTGTTAGTTTAGGATTTTAAATGTCTCTTTCAATTCCAATAGACTTAAAAATTTCTCTCTTTAAATGTCTCTTTTCTTTTAGTTATGACTCTATCTTAAAATCTCTCTTCATTTAAAATCTCAATTTAATTAAAGCTAAAATTTTATGAGACTTAAAAACTTGAAATTCTTATTTTTTATTTATTCAAAATAATCTTACTAATCGGTTGCCAATAGAGTTAAAAAATTAATGACTGAAAAATTTTATAACTTAAAACTTTTAAATCTTGTAAGGCAACTAATTGAGATGAAAATTCTGATTTTTTTAACTCTCAAGTGCATCTTTCAGATTTTAAAGCTTTTACTAAATTTTAATTGGATGAAAATACTTTCCATTCTATTTTATATCAAAAACTGAATAAAATTCTCAACATTGAGGATTGGGAAGGCTTGAGAGCCTCAATCGTCAACTTTTAACTCTTAGATTATATTTAGATTAAGATTTTAAATCTCTTTCAATTTCGATAGAGTAAATTTCTATCTCAATCAGTTGCCTTACTAACTCTTAACATTAGGAGCTAATTTCTACCCAAAGTAGGTGATTACTAGACATTTAGTAACTCTTCTTAGTGGATCCAAAACTCTTCTTAAAATTTGTAATCAATTTTCCTAAAATATCTCTAAGAGAGTTAGGCGAATGAGTTGGCAAGGTAGATGGAGAAGGATAAGATATGATGGGAGAAAGGTTTTAAATTTCGATTTCACCAGACATTTCACCAAGGGGGACCTGACGAAAGTTCGCCCAAATTTCACCATATTTGCCAACATTTCGCACAAAAGTCAACGAAATGGGGAAATATTGCCATGTCGCCAAATGTGAAAATGGCGACATTTTGCCGGCATGCGGGCAAAATTTAGAACCTTGGATGGGAGATGGCATTGAAAGTTGTTGTTGAGAAAAAATAGGAGAAGACGAGAGGGGGCATGGACTTGAGAATGGTGGTAAATTAGTATGATGAGAAGAAAAAATAAGGGATAAGGATTGGGTTATATGCGATTGAGAAAGATTAGGAGTGTTTGAAGAGTGATGAGGTGGCAAAGTAGGTGGTGGAGGATAAGGAATAAGAGATCTGGAATTTAAATTTGAATTAGAAGTAGAATGATGTGGCAAGATAGGTCGTTGGGTAGGATAGTGTTGTTGTTGGGACGGACGTTGGAATAGAATTGGAAGGAGAATGAGTAGGAGAAAGATTAGGAAGAGAAGGAGATTTCGTTAGAATTTAAATTCCTTTTTATTTGTGATTCACGTTTTTATTAGTTTTTTATAATAAAACTAATAACAGAAAAAATCTCTCTCTCTCTCTCTCTCTCTCTCTCTCTCTCTCTCTCTCTCTCTCTCTCTCTCTCAAATAAAATTAATTCCTAGTCTTACTATATGTCTCTTTTTTTAATTGTATAAAAATATTGATAAAAAGAAAATCTCTTTCTTTAATCAAAAATCAATCCTAATCTTACTATATGTCTCTATTCTTAAAATATCTCTTCATTTAAAATATCAGTTTAATTAAAACTAAAATTTTATGAGACTTAAAAACTTAAAAAAAAATTATTTTCTTTGACAACTGGATTACTGAATGTTCTCTAGCAGATGTAGGTTTTGATTTGTTTTTTATTTCTTTAGCAGATGTAGGTTTGGATCTTAATTTGGATTGCTTTAGTTATTTATCATCTACAAACCATAACCTAGATTGCTCATATTATTTTGCTGCCTTGAAGTTCTCGGTTCTCACAAGCATCTTAATTTTGATATTTTCTCCTTCAAGCCTTATTTTTTCTTATGGAGTTTGAGTGCATTGTTCCTTCAAATTTATGCTTATTAATTAAATTAAGTTCTGTAATCTGCATTTATCATGATTATTTCTTATTTACTTTTCCTTTTTATCTGAATTTAGGGATTTTTCTGATTCCTTCGGCTTTCTATCATTTGAGTTTAAAGGTAAATTTATTTTTTGATTTAAATTATACGGGTTGTTCATCTTTTTCCTCTTTATTTCAGATTTTGCATTGTTGAAATTATCCAATGATAGGTCTAAATTTAAGTGTTTTATCAATTCTTATTGATTATATTTTAATTTTATGCTTAATCATTAACTTAACTTCTCTAATATTTATTTATTAAGATTATTTATCATTTACTTTTCCTTTTTATTTAAATTTAGGCATTTTTTGGATCAGTGGCATAATTAGGCTTTAATAGCATGCCTATTGGCCTTTAATGGTAGTGATATTCCTGTTACACATTAATAGATATGAATGTTTAACTATATATTCAAATAAAAATTGTTTATTCTATTAAAAATATCACAATGATTTTAGTTTTTCATTATTTTAAATCTGTAGCATATTTAACCTTTAATACCATATGAATTTTTTTAAACATGTATGATAGGTAGGCTTATACCATGTAAATTAGACATTAATGGTAGTGATAATCTTACTGTACAATTATATAACATGAATATATAGTGATAGTAACTTTAAGAGAAGAACCTAGATCGTAAAATATATTTTGAAATTTAAATATATTAAAAAGTGCACTTTTGAAATCAAAGACATTGAAGGAATGGTGGTTACACTCTCTTTATATAAGTTAAACACACATTTTACAAGAATAACACCAATCCCCTTGATTGGTGTTGATTCATCAGATTTATATTACCTTTTCTTTCACAGGGGTCCACACAATATGATTCAACATTATCAAGATGCTATGGCTCTATGATGTGCTCAAAGAAAAGCAATCAAATACTTAAATAAGAACATTCATGAAGGTGTTGATCGTGCAACAATTGTAATTGAAGATAACAATGCAATTGGATATGAATGCGACATTAATGAACATGAGAAAGCTTCTTCTGAGGTAAATAAAAAATAATTTTTAAAATTGGAATTATACTCCTATTTATGCATAAATTTTGATAACAACCCAAATTTGTTTTACAGGAAAACAATGGACTCAACGATCAAGATTTGGAAGCATCCCCTTCTTAGAAATCTTTATTTCTTAAAACCTCATTTAAATTATCTAAATAGATACACTAGACATTTTAGTTTGATAACTTCTTAGAAAAAACTGCTTAATTTTTTTTTCATTATCCAACCTTTATTCCATTACTTATTTCTATATAATTTTTTTAACACTGAGATAAAATTCAACTAAATCATGTAAGTTTTGCTCATTTCTGATTCTAGTTTAATTAGTTGCAATATACACTTTTCTGTGGTGGTAAATATTATGAACAGTAACATTCAATAACCTTCATTTGCAAATCTTCGTCCCGTGCATTGCACAAAGCTTCCACTAGTATTATCTAGAAGAGGTATCCATGTCGGCGACATGTCGCCAATCCATCCCCCGGCTATGAGAAATCTGCGTGTAAATTGCCAGATTTCGATTTTCACCCATGTCACCCAATGTCGCCATCATGGGGGAAATTTTTCAATTTTTTTTTAATTTTTCCCATTTATTGAGATTTCACTCTTTTTGGCTCAAATCTTCCTCATTTCTTGCTAGATTTGTGTTTCAAACACAAATCTAAGTACATAACAGCAAGTTATTGAGGATTTTGTGGAGATTCAAGGGATTTCTTCAAGATTTGAAGGTAAAATCCATATTTTCTACTTTTTCCCCCTTAATTCTTGTGCAAACACTATGAATTTATTATATGTTGTCTAATGACACCCGATGGTTGTCATTAGTTTTTTTTGAAAAATATTTATATGTATTTAAATTTTTATCAAAAAATCAATAAAAATACATCTAATAATATTTAAATACTATATAAGAGTCTTATATACAGCCTTATGTAATATATTATAAAACAAACAATTTTGACATTGTATGTTGGTAAATAATAATGTTTAATTATTCTAAGAAATAAAAAAATTTGAAAAAAAGTTAGAAAAATCAAAAAATTGAAATAAATGTTGTCTGTTAGTAAAAAAAAACTATGAAACTGTTTAATTATTCGGAGAAATAAAAAATTTGAAAAAATTAAGAATTGAAAAAATTTGAAAAAAAAAATGAAATAAATTAAAATAAATATTGTATGATAGTAAATATAAACTATGACACTGTTTAATTAAAACAATTTTGACATTGTATGTCGGTAAATAATAATGTTTAATTATTCTAAGAAATAAAAAAATTTGAAAAAAAGTTAGAAAAATCAAAAAATTGAAATAAATGTTGTCTGTTAGTAAAAAAAAAAACTATGAAACTGTTTAATTATTCGGAGAAATAAAAAATTTGAAAAAATTTAGAATTGAAAAAATTTGAAAAAAAAATGAAATAAATTAAAATAAATATTGTATGATAGTAAATATAAACTATGACACTGTTTAATTATTCAGTTTGTTATTTAATTGATTGACTAAACTGGTATGGTAAGTATCTTATTTGCTTATGTTCATGTACTTTTAGTTGTGAGATGTGCAAATGTATGAGGTTATAGCTTAAGTAGATCATATTACATCAATTTTTACACAACTTGCACACCCACAATGAGTAGATGAACCCCCCTCAAACAATGTCCCTTGATATGTAGGCATTTGTTTTTGCATATTTTGATGTATTATGATGTATTTAGACACTAATTAAGGTTGTCTAAAACTTGGGGGAAAAAACTCATCAAAAACCCCACATTTCCCCATCATTTCCCCCAGATTTCCCTTTTATTCTCTCATGTCACGGACATGTCGATAGGTCAACCTGGCAACATGTCAATCAACATCAACATAGAAAACCTTGTTATCTAGTATAATCAAAGCATCTAAGAAATGCCTACACAATGAGCCCTCATTAGACAAAAAGCGAAGCCCATGTAACATTAACAATATTCAGTAACCAATTAATTCTAGACCAACGTATATTGATTCATATATTATTAACATCTAACAAGAACAACAAAAAATAAAGAGCAAAACTGAGTAAAGTGATCATGTTAATATTATTTTCTTTTGTTGGGTCAGTAAATTATATTCTGTTATAAATAAATCATAAAGAAAAAAAAATATATGAACAGTATAACACCATCCAACCTCACCCCATGTAAACCAACAGTATACATAATAACCAAGCTATAACAGCTCCCTCAATCTAAGGTATACTGTTTCCTTGTATTGTCTACAACAGCTCCTAATACTTTACAAAATGTGTAAATGAAAGCCCTCTAAATTCTGGTAAAACTATTCCCCATTTGGAACACCAATGAGAGGGCATTAGAACAGATGTTATCACTAGATTGTTCCACTCTCTTGAAAATATGACTGTTTCTTTCCAAATATAGTGTCCGACAAATGGCCGAAGGATATAGATTCCAAAGTGGCTCTTTATGCCCGCTTCCTTTTCGCCATCCCCAGCATTGCAATACTTCTCCCAAATGCGTCGACATATAAGCCCAATAGTCACAGTGCACCAAAAGGCGTGCCACCGATACCCCATGTCGTTTACACAAGTAGCATCTGTTCGGAAGAGTCCAATTTCTACTGATCAAGTGGTCAATAGTCAGAATCTTGTCTAGAGTTGCTGTCCAGATAAAGAAAGCTACTTTGGAGGGTATTGGAACCTTCCACACCAGCTTAACGGGCCCTACCCATCTCGAAATGGAGCCATAGGATGAAGTAAAAAAAAAAAAGAACTTAATGAGAATTTTATTTTGCTGTCTCATTCCATGATTCCATTTTCTTGTATCTTGCCACTCCCCAATTCTCTTTGACTGGATAAGAAAGAGTAGGGAATGGTCCTGTAAACCTCAGGTTCCATGATAGCTCTCCCTGCTCTCTCAACATAAGGTCACTTATCCATGCATCCTTAAGCAAGGATACTGTAAACAAATCTGGAAGACGGATATTTCCACACAATGTGTCAGACTATAATTTTACTATATCACCCACCCCAACCTGACACTTGACACCTTGCTGAAAGAGTTTACCCACATTAGAATTTGCCTTCCAAAGACCCAGTCCACCCCATTACATGAATCAGAGCTCCAATCCCCTGGCCTACTTTCATTCTTGCTGCAATGATACATCTCCATAGTATTCCTCTTTCCTCTCCAAACAACCAAAACCACTTACCCAATAGAGCTTTGTTGAATACACTTAGCTCTCTGAGGCCTAGGTCTCCTGTACCCCTAGTTTTACAAAACCTCGTGACACCTGACCTGACTAAGTGGTATTTATGCCCTTCCCCATCCCACAACATGGGAAATCCCTTTGCAGTTTCTCTAACCTCCTTGCCACAAAAGATGGTATGAGATCTGTGGGAAGACTATTAAGCGAACTCTAATAAGCATCACCTTCCCACTTTCAGATAGATACTTAGTTTTCCAATTGGCTAGTTTGTTATCTGTTCTCTTCACCACACCATACCTAAGAGGCCTTGTATGGAGCACCCAAAAGGATTGTAACTTGGTGTAGGTCCCACCGAAGCAGGGTCCTAGGAGGACTGGACTGGCAACAGACCTAACCTTTGACTTTTTTTTTTTTTTGCAAAGTGACTGCTCAGACTCAAACCCGCATTTTCAAGCTGGCAGTCCGAGGTTTTTAACGTCATTCTGACGGTCCCTATACAAAAAACTCAAAGGATGCAAAATTATGGTGTCGGTAAAGCACCCATTTTGCATCCCAAAATCACATTGGGCTCATTCAAATTGATCACCTCACCAATTCCAAACATTTCAGTTTTCGACAGGTTAATTTTCAAGTCATCACCTCAAAACACATAAAAATACATCTAATTTTCAATTGGACCTAAGATGGTTCGCAAAATACTAATATATCGTCTGCAAACTGTAGGTGGGAGATTTGGGGACCTCCCTACCTACTGAAAAATCTTCAAGGAGCTATTAGATCTTGCCTTCTGTAACAATCTCCACAAGCCTTCCACTATAGTGATAGCAGGATACTGCGAAAAATACATGTCCAAATCCATCTCCTCCATTTTACACCAAAGCCCATCCTTCTCAACAAATATAGAAGGAAATCCCAGCACACATGATCGCATGCTTTCTCCATGTCTAGCTTACAAATGATTCTTGGTTCACCTCTTCTCATCATGGAATCAACACACTCCTTGTCCCCTAGTACCCCATCAAGAATTTGACACCCTCCTACAAAAGCACCTTGTGACTGCGATACAATGGAGTGGAGAATCTTCTTTGAAAGGCTTCTCTAGCAAAACCCTTTCTTTGGGTGACATTATACCAAAAGTATCTCCTCCATCTTCAGTCTATAACCTGTTCTCTTGAAACAACCCCATATAAATGCATTCCACAGCTTTCTTGATACCCCTTTCATCCTCAAAAATCATTCCATCCACCTTTATCTTCATAACGCTATTGATCCTATTTCTAGCATTTGCCATGCAGTGGAAGAATTTTGTATTTTATCCCTCTCCTTAAGCCATAAAACACTCGATTTCTGTCTCCAACGTATTTCTTCTAACTTTGCCAGCTTCTTGAATTCAGATTTTCTGTTCCCCCTCTCCACCCTCACAATTTTCGTCAGTTCATCCTTCTCCTCTAGACATCAAGGTTTTTTAATTTCTCCAAGGCCTCCTTCTCTTCTACTTTTCCAAAATGACACTTTGTTCCGTTCTTTGATTTCCTCTTTAAGGGCCTTAAACTTTTTTGCAGAAGATGAAGCTTGGTGAACCTAGAAATGAAACCCCTCCCACCATTCTTTGACCTTTTCAATAAAGCTCTCCTCCTCTAGCCACATATTTTCGAACCTAAACGGTAAACCTAAAATCATAATATTTATATTGAGAACTTTGGAAAATTGTTTAGGGGCTAAGTTCCATCTATAACCCAATGTATTGAATTATTGAAAAATAGCAATAATAATATTTGATGAAGAAAAGTAAATCAATGTGTACAAAACCTAAATCACAAATATCAAACACCATCGATATCAATATCATCAAATTGATCTTTTCCTACAATTCCTTATCACTCTCATCGGAGTCACCAACATTTGCTATGACTAAAAATTTTCCACCCTTAATTAAGTTCATTTAATTAACTTATTATAATTCTCAGTTATGGACTTGTAAATATAATAATAATAATAATAATAATAATAATAATAATAATAATGATGATGATGATGATAATGATGATGATGATGATGATAATAAAATATAGCTCTAATGACTTTAACATGTAGATAAAAAATCTTACCAGTATACAAATAATATCAAGTATTATATAATAAAATGAACTACGTTTTCAGGCCTTAGAGTCAAATGCAAAAAGGCTTTCAAGTGATCCACACTGTAACATTCTACAAGTTTGCACAAGTTGTTTACATGCTATTAAGATAAAATGATGATATTTCCAGCAAGTTGTTTGGGCTTTGAAAGTTCTTTTATTAAGAACATGGTTAAAGTTTTCTGAAAATCCATTGAAATCAAGTTTAAAGGTCCTAGAAGGATTAGATGCTGAGAACTATAGCCCTTTAGAAAAATTACAATGACTATATGGATAGAAGCATAAGAAGGGTAGTGAGGCCAATTTTCAGTTCCTGCAGATGTCGTAGCAGCATTACACCCAAACTAGTTTACAAGGTGTGAGACCCAAAATACCACTAAATGCATGCCTGAACCAATCGATTTCTGGATTAAATACCTAATATTTGAAAGCCACATGAGTTCCAAATGATCATGCAACCAAAGCATTATCAAATGTTACTTATTCAGTTATTCTGATCCCATGGCATTCATCTCATAATGGCAGAAACATGGTCTTCTCCAATTATGAGGGTATGGTGAAGCATCGCAAACATGCATAACAAATTTTAAGAATGCATCCAGTATAAGGTGGGGGGAGTGGTGATATGGTGCTCTTATTTTTTTTTTTCTCCCTTTTTTTTATTTCTGAGGGAGGATGATCTTTGGTGTGCTATTCAACAGTGTGGAATTTGTTCTCGTTTTTAATTTTATGATCACTGACCAATCACAGTATCTGGTGTCCTAATTCCTTAATAGATAATGAGATGGGATAGAGATAAGTCTCAATAATCCAATTCTTCTCCCTTGACAAAAAAAAAAAAAAAAAAACAGATACCAACTAAAAAGCCAGAAAGTTACTGTCTATGTCACCCATCCATACAGCCTCTCTTTTCTCTGTCTTTAAGTACCACCTTCCCAAGAAATCTCCCAAAGCTCGAGCTTCAGAAGTATGTTTCGGAACTAGACCATGCCAGACGAAGTTTGAATTAGTACATATTCCTTTCGAAGCATGGGTGAAGACAAAGGCATCTGGAAGCGAAAACTGAGATAATCCTTTTGGTTCCCTCATTTCATGCATCCTTATCAAACCATGAATGTAGTGACCCGTACACTTCTGTCCACGTGGCACACTCACACTGTACATGTGGCACTTTTGATTTGATCTATTTGGATGTATGTGTGCTTTGATGAATTCTAAGATGAATGTGGTTTAATTGTGGTCTTGTGTGGTTTATGGGGTTGGATCATGGTTGAACCGGTGGTTGAACCGGAGAACCAAGGCCCTTCCCTATAAATAGAGGAGATGGGACAAGGGTTCACTTGTCTTTCATCTTTGGATCAGATTTAAGTGTTTGGATACAAGAACATTAGAGAGAAAATAAAGAAAGAGACAGACAGAGACAGAGAGAGAGAGAGAGAGAGAGAGAGAGAGAGAGAGAGAGAGAGAGAGAGAGAGAGAGCCAGGGTTTTCTGTTTTTGGGTTTTTTCTTCGGGCTTGGAGGGTAGATTTGGAGATGGTGCTTCTCCAATCTTCATCAGAAATTCGTGGGTTTTTATCTGTGCATTGGATTGAGGTAGGCGTCTTCTACGCTCTAGATTCCTTCACACATTATTGGTATTAAAAAGGTTTTTAAAACAGTGAAGGAGAGGATTTCCGAATGGTTAAGATTTATGCTTTAGATGGAGGAAAGCACTAGATTAATTTTCTGTAAATAGAAGTGTTGAATGTGTTGTTAGTGAAGTGATTAGGGTTTTCAAAGACCAAAACGAATTGTTAAAAAGGGTTTTATTAATCGAAAAAGAAAGCATGTGATTTTCAGTTTTAAACAATTTTTAATCCCTAGACGACTTAAATTTGTTGTTTAGTCAATTTGAATAGTGTGAAAATTCTGGAATAGGGTTGTGTGAGTTGGTGTGGATAAGGAGTGACTTTGGAAGGCCTTTGGTCGACCAAAGACCCCTCAGAAGCCAAACTTGCAAACCCAGAATTCTGGAATTTACGTGCTGTTCGGTCAACCGAAGGGTTCTTCGGTTGGAAATCCAGAGACTTGTTTTGTGTGTTTATCAGTGCTCGGTCAACCGAAGCAAGAGTTCAGTCGACTGAAGGAAGGTCTCGATGAACCGAAGGTCAACCGAAGTTCCTTCAGTGGCAAATCAAGTAGCTGTGTCTGTGGGGTTTCGGGGACTTCGGTCGACCGAAGATAAGGTTCGGTCAACCGAAGGGCCAACCCAGAATAGTGTGTTTTTCCTGTAGGTGCTCAGTCGATCGAAGTAATCCTTAGATCAACCGAAGCACTTCTTCGGTCTACCGAAGGGTAGTCATTTCATCTCTGATTCATATATCTATACATGACATGTAGTTTGTGAGATGAGGACATGCATTAAAAGGGTCATTCATGCATTTTGGGTCCTTAAGGGTGACATAATGACTAGACCGGACTTTGGATTCTTCATGATGGGAACCAAAGGGGTAATGTGAGGATGGTTGGGCTTAATGATGAGTGCCAATGAGAGATGAAAGATTTGGAGTCCAAAATGGACAAGTAATTAAGTCAAAATGACTTGGGTGAGGGATAGCTACCCCTTCGACCCGGTGATGATATATATATATATGATGTGAGTAATTTGATTGGTAATTGTGAACTAGGATGTACCACGGAGGAAATTTCTATGCTAACGTTGTGATGCCCCGGATTCGTCCCATGATCAAAATGACGGTGGGACAAGAGAATCCCATGGGTTTAGAGGCCATAAAATTGTGTTGTACACACAGAATCTACTGAGTGCTCCTGTAGCCAGTAATGGCCCATGTGATTTATAAAGGTACATGACTGGATAGGTAGGGATCAAGCATGGAAATCCAGTGACAATATCAACAGCATGCATTCGCATTTCATGTGTATGTGCTTGCCATTACGTTTGATAATGGATTGATTGATTATGTCATTGCATACAAAGAATAAACCATTGCATGTCTTCATGGCATAGCATACATTCCATAGAGAATCATTCATCTCATTTATCACCATGTTAGTACATTGTATTTGTTGAGCTCGTAGCTCAAGCCTTTTGGCTCTTAACATTTCAGGTGAACACATAGTGTAAAGGATCGGACCAGGACGATACCCGAGTCGGAACCGATCCTTATTTGATGCTAAATACACTAACTCGGTCCGATCCTGATACGGATCGGGCGATCCAACTCGGTATCGACGAGTCGGATCGTCTGATCCATCTCGGATCGGACTAGTTGGGTTTTTAAAAAAAAAAAATTAATTGATTTAAGATTGCCCGAGTCGGTCCGATCCCAAGTTGGATTGCCGATCCAACTCAGGATCCAACCGGGATGATACCCGAGTCGGAACCGAGTTTAAACACTATAGGTGAACAAGCCATGAGGTGAGGAGATTGATGATGTTGATACTGTGAGGACAAGGAGCTGAAGTTTTGAAGTTTAGTTTATGTTATAAACAATTTACTCTTTGGAATCTATTGTAATAAGCAGTAGAATTTTGAATTACTAAATGATTAGTTAGCTTAGGAAGTTTATAAGGATTATTTAATCATTTCATTAGTTGGATTTATTACTTTTATCATTGAACCATAATATATATATATACAGTTGTTTGCTTCCACTTATGTTCCAATTAATGAATGGTGTGATTCACTTAATGAATGGTGTGATTATATATATATTTGTTTAGGTGTGCCACCTCTTAGTAAAGAGTAAAGGAGGGGTGAGAGTTGCATTCTTGGACTTTAGGGAATTACCCTTGAATTTACGCGGTATATCCTAGAGTTTGGATGTGACAGTTTATGTTAGCAGTTTTATTTATAGATTGCTAGATGGATTTATATCATTGATCTTTTGTTGATTCACTCTTGATATTAATTAAAAGAAAGTTTTGTTAACTCGCATTTTTAGGAGTTAAGTCTTTCGCTGTAGTATTATGTAACTAAGTGAGTTAATTCCACTGCACCCTTTGTGTGAAGGAAATAGTAACCTAGCGGCCTCCTAGGGATTGGATCCCGAGGTTGTGCCCTCGGGATTCGTGATTGCGCGCCTTTCGATGTGATCCGGATTTTGGGGCGTGACGATGAACCACTATCCTTTCCTTCTAAAGCTATTTGGAATTCCAATCACATGCAAAGTGGCTTCTATTTTCTAAGGCCATACAAACAATCATTACAAGATCGTTGCAGTGGATCATCTATTAAGTTCAGAATCAGTTAACACTTTACTGATCACAATTCACAGTTCATTCGCCTTGCACGTATAGATTTTCATCAACAACTGCAATCTTACCCACGTATTCCTAATAAATAATAACCATTAGATAGAAGGATGAAATACTAATGCTTTTGTTGGTTGAGACATAATGTATAGACGGCATTCCTTCGCCATTCTGTAGAGGATTTGAAATAAAATGCAAATTTTGGGGAATAAATGATTCTCCAACAACATTGAAATCTTTACTTTACCAGTGACCTAAATTGCTGAAGCCTTTAAAGTACACTGTTATTCTTCTGTGTCTAATCACAGACCCAATTTCATGAATAAGCTCTTGTTCATGTGTTTGTATAGTCATCCTTTGTAAAGAGGCTTTTTCGCTAGTGGTTGCTTCTGATCCAAAACATTTCAGTGTAACAATCATAAAAGCAAAGTATAATGACTAGAGTCTATTTCATATTCAAGCAAAGAGGAATTGACCAGGACAATTTTTTCCACTATAAGAGCATTCCGGTCTTTGTCGCTCTCTCTGAAAAGAATGATTAGTATAGAATTTTCCCTAGATTTTTGTAGAAGTAATCAGAGCCCATGCATGAAGTTATCTTGAAAACGAAGCACTTAATATCTAATCGTTTTTTTCAGGGATTTAGGGATAAAATGTGCCTATTTTTCAGTTACATAAAACAGCAATAATGTCCACATGTAAGCTGAAGTGCATGCTATGACTAAAAGCTACTTCTGTATAGAGTATTGTTTTTAAATATCCTTTTTTCACATTTATTTTATTATCTCCTTTCCGGTTTCCCTCTGTTTTTCTTTTTCCATAAGATCAAGTAATGATTACTTCTTTTGTATGTGTCTGCATGCCATGTGAGCTGGTTATGAAATTCAAAGCCCAACAATCAATTGAAGCAACGTGGTTTCATTTTATGTGCCAACAGTAAGCATTCTAGGAAGCTCGATAACAAGAGTGGATGTTAAGTGTTATATCAATGAAATAAGAGAACCTAGTACATAATGCTATTTAAAGACTGGAAAGAACAAGAGATCAGAATGGTGCATACCAGGCAATGACCAAACTTTCCACCCCCTAGGGCAATTTCATATGACTGCTCAAGAGCTTCATCTATTAATTTTTGCTTGTGTGATAAGCTTGCCATGCCTTGACAGATGACAGACTGAGCATCCAGTGCAAGTAACTGCTCAAAGTTGCAGAAATTGCTATGAACCGATCAGATCATTCATGCAGTTATGACTTACAAATCAAAATTATGATACATTGGATGCTTGGTCAAGTCATAAACTAATGAAGAAACTGCCTTCAACCACACAGGATAACCTGTGCTAAGTTGTTACTGATACAAATTAGAACTGTTCTCCATTTTGTGCAGTAGTAGACAAAGCTAAAGATTGCCATTGCATATTGAATGAAGCTTAACAATCATCAACCAGGAAGAATAACAAAACTAAGAGAAATATGTAACAATCAGGAATTATAAATGCAACTAAATATGATATTTTAAAAGATTTTCCTAAGAAATTTTCAAAGCCCCCACAAAAAAAGTTCATGGCACATGCCAAGAACAGAAAAACCAGAGCTTCAACTGAACCAATAATCACCACTATGTTTCCTTGATGTCATTGCAATCAGGAAATAATCCGAAAAAGCAATCTAAAGATCCACTTCAACAACTAAGGCTGAAAATTAAAAAAATTCTCATACAACTCAGAAACACAAGAGATATTCTTTTCATGAGAATACATATCATGCAATGATTCAAGTACCAAAGTTGGCG
This sequence comes from Pachysandra terminalis, assembly GCA_031762675.1. Classification (NCBI taxonomy): domain Eukaryota; kingdom Viridiplantae; phylum Streptophyta; class Magnoliopsida; order Buxales; family Buxaceae; genus Pachysandra; species Pachysandra terminalis. The sequence continues at coordinate 22,063 of JAUPMG010259521.1, forward strand.
TACCAAGTGGCACTGCTTTGGAATATTAACAGTTGGTGTACTCGATGGTGACTAGAGTAAACAGAATGCATAAGAATATTCAAATCCAAAGAAGATCAACCGTTCGAGAAATTGTTCAAATCCAGAAGAAGTTACCTTGAGGGTTTCTCTAACAAAGGCTTCCTATCACTTCGAATCTCTGAAAAAAGTAGGGAAAAATTGATTTCCATTATCTTTCAAGGAAAGGAGATAGGATGGCTGGGGAGGATGTTCGTAAAATCAGAGGGAGCTGGTGATAGAGCAGCTATAATGGGGTCTCAAAGGCAGGGCCCGAGAGTTCTGATTGCTGAAATCAACAAGAACAGAGGAGGTACCTTTCTGAAGATTTCTTCCCTAGCTAGCGCAAGAAGGACGAGGGTGCTTATCTTCCCAAAAATAATGCTGCGTGTGAGATGGGGCTATGCCTTAAATGTGGGAGAAAGAGTTCTGAGTATAGGGTGGAATCAGATTAGCGACATATCAGAGGGTTCGAAGTTTTCAGCTGATGAGAAGTGTGGAGCCCTGGTGCCTATTTTGAAGAATTTTTGAGGCATAATGCAACAGATGGGCAAGTTGTGGACGAAGGGAAAAACCCAAGGGTCATATGTGCTCAAGCATATGAAGTGGAGGAGCAAGAATGGAGATTCCTGGTGTTGTGCCTTTCCAACCAATCTTACTACTAGCCAGATTTTCAGTTGGGGCAGTAAAACTTTCTTAAAAACTATTTTAACTTTTTAGCTCTATCCCCATCAGAAGCAATGGTCTTCCCGTCGGACAATCTATCTAAGAGACTATTGTCAGTCAAATGTCTACCATCCCATAATGCGGTGATATTTTTTTCTGAATGGAGATCAGGTTTTGCAGGAAAGGCTGGTCTGGTATGTGAAGAGGGTATATGGATTGCCATTTCTGGTATCCCACCTAATATGTGGGCTGCTAGAACTTTTAAAATCATTGGAAACGTGTGTGGAGGGTGGTGTAGCATCGGACTACCCTTCGCATATGGCACACAGGCTAGAGCGATGTTGATCAAGGTCAGAGAGAAATCGGTTGGAAACATCCCTCGATCAATAAGCACCAATTTAGGAGCAGTGGTATTTGAAACTTCCATCAAAGTCATCCCTATGGAGATGGTTTCACAAATCCGAAAGGTGAAGATGAATGGGTGCAAGGAGTTCTTGCTGTTTTCGAGATCGGGTGAAGAAGACAAGTTGGAATTTGGGTCATGCGGGGCGATAGATCCGAGAGGCTCAAATCAGGAGCGTCGAGAAGGTGAACATGTCAAGGAAGATGCACAGGTTGAGGACAGGTGTCGGGTAGGTATTGGGACAAGTACGAAGAGGGAAAATTCAAATTTTGATCACTTAACAGTCCTAGATGAACCTACTAGCTCGATTGGGCCAGAGAACACGGGTGGGCCTGCTAATGAGCTAAATGTAGAGGGTGTATCCCCCATCAAGGCTGGATCTAATGTACAGGTGGACCATTGCCTTCATCGAAAGAACCCTCGCCAGCAGGCCTGAAGACGGCACTGGAGACCAAAACAGTTCCAAGGTCGGAATAGTGGAGGTATTGAATGCCCCGAAGACTTTTGGTCCAAGAATGACATGCTGGATCGTTTGGGCTCCATCTTGAAATTGTCCTCTGATAGACTAGAGAAAATTTCTCTAGTCAGAATTAGACAACGAGAAATGGCTTAAGGTAGCGCCACTCAGAGGAGGCATGCCAAGGCAGAGCATTGGGTGCTGAAACACCTGATCGTGGGGACTCTCAAGGAAGGAAGGAACAGAGATGGAGGGTATGATGGAGGTACGGGACATCATCAAGACTCAAAATCCGGATGTCTTCACTTCAATCAGGGAAGGTGGAAGATGAGGAGGATTATTGCAGTTCGGATGATTCGTTGTGCTCCAGTGAAGATGGGGTCAAACCAGATAGTGGTTACAGTGATCCCTAGGACGATTTGGTGTCTCTATTTCAAGATTCCAAAGCTATTGGCACGTTAAACACAGTGGTAGGGGAAACCAATACAGGTGGTTTCAATCTCTCAGCGATGGATGTCCGGTGTGTCAATACAACGAATACGGCTACACTTAAAGCTTCCCGACCTGTGCTTTCTCCCAATTCTACCTTACCATTTGGTGGGCTATGTTGGAGCATCCCCTGTTCATTTCCATATCAGAACCTATTATCCTCTTTTTGGGGATTATTTCAAAATTTATTATTTGTGGATTTGTTGGGCTCTGATGGTATGCAGATCAATTGGCTCATTAAATCTAAGCTTCCAGAGGCTCTTAATCAAGGGTACGACATCTTTTATGGTTGCAATGTTCCCAGATTAAGACATATGGTAGAGGGCTCACATGGGAGTAAGGGAAGGGGAGGTGGGCAGATGTATGAGTGGGATGGGTTGGAAGAAGTATATCGGGTATTTCAGACAGAGGCATCAGACCAAAGGAGAAAGAAAGTTAAAGGGGTGATACATTACTTTAGAAAGTCTAGAGAGGAATTAAGTCTCGGTAATCAAAGTCAAAGATGGGAACTTAGGAACTTAGAGTGGTCTTCAAAAGAGTGGATTGGGGAAAGAACTAAAAGGGGGGATTGTCATTGGGGTCATCGTGAAGATTGTAAGTTGGAATGTGAGATTCTCAGTTGGGTCGGGTAACTCAATTCGGTTTTGGACTAATCTCTGGTGTGGGGATTCTCCCCTAGCCATTCGTTTTCCTAGGATTTTTCTATTTGTACTCATAAGAATTCACTTGTATCTGATACCATCAGTTGGACCACCTTTGGGCTTTCTTGGAATCTCCTGTTTTGCAGAGATCCAATCCAATTGGGGTGGCATTTGATGAGCTTACATTGATGTTTGAGTTTCTTAGGAATGTTGTCCTCTTCGATAATCTTCATGATTCTAGGGTCTGGTGTCTTGAGCCTAATGGGATTTTTTCTACCAAGTCGTTTTGTTAGTCTTTGATGGCTATTGGTCCTTCGTCTCCTCCTCCTTTCTCCCCATCCTTGCTTTGGGGAGCTGAGGTTCCTCCTAAGGTGAAAGCTTTTGTCTGGACTGCCTTGTATTATCATATTAACACTGTTGATATTCTTCAGAAGAGGAGGCCGTATATGACACTCTCTCCCTAGGTCTGCCCTACGTGCATGGTCCATGGGGAATCTGTGAATCATTTGTTCTTGGGTTGCAATGTTGCTGATCATGTTTGGAGATTCTTTACCTCTTCCATAGGTGTTGCGTGGGTCGGCCCTTATACAGCGCGAGATTTGCTATACCAGTGGCAGTTTCATGGGCTTGGTACTCGGGGAAAGATTATGTATAGAGCTCTATTTTATGCGGTGTTATGGGGGATATGGAACGAGAGAAATAAGAGAACTTTCGAAGGAAAAGACAAGAGGCTAGAGGAGATCATTGATTCCATCATGGTTATGACAGTTTCTTGGGTTTGCTTTCATCCAGAGTTTAATGATGTTTCGTAGGTAGATATGATGAGAAGCTGGGAGACCGTGGCCTATTTGTAGTCCTCTTTAGGGCATACCTTTACTTTTCTTTGCCTTTTATGTTCTTTATCTTTTTCTTCGTACCACCTCTATATTCTCTTCTCCTTTCTTTTCATAATAAAATTCATTATTGATCAAAAAAAAAAAACATTAAAGGTATTGGTGGGTGGTGCAGTTAAGAAGAGAGCGTTACAAGATTTATGCTTTAGAGTTAGGCCGGATATCTTGGTCCTATAAAAAACTAACAAAACTTACGTTGATAGAAGGTTAATAAGGAAAGTGTTGGGGAATAGAGATCATAAGTGGGGTATTCTAGGGTCTAGTGGGTCCTCAGGTGGTATTTCAGTGGTGTGGAATTCGTCATCAGTGTGTGATGAGGTGATCCATACAGGCTCCTATTCATTATCGATAAAATTAAAAAATGTATCGGACGGATTAGAATGGATCCTTGTGGATGGTTAAGGGCCCAATAGAGTAAATTAGAGAGAAGCGTTTTGGGAAGACCTAGAATTGGTGGGGCAATCACACCATACTCCACGGTGTCTGGTGGGAGACTTTAATGTGGTTAAATCAGCAAGTAAAAAAAGAAGTGAGGGTAAAACAACCAAAAGTATGAGAAACTTCAACAGGTTCATTGGGGAGAAGTTGATTTTTTTTTTCACACCAACAGGAGTTGATTGATTATCCTCTTGGTGGGGGGGAATACGCATGGTCATATGTGTAATCTAATTTAGTATGTTGTAGGTTGGACAAATTCCTAACCTCAGGCCCTCAGTACGGTGGGATAAGCACTACCCTTTTATCACCTAGTGTGTCTTACCCAGACCGGTGCCTAACCATGTTCTTATATTGGTCTCTACGGAGAATCAAAGTGGTGGCCCCCAACCCTTTCACTTTGAAAATATGTGGTTATTGCATCCAGGATTCAAAGTGAAAGTTGAGGAATGGTGGAAGGATCATCAAGGGGTAAGGGAGGAGTGGGCGGGTTTCCAATTTATGAAACATCTAAGGTTCATTAAGGAGAAAATCAAAGTATGGAATAAGGAGAATTTGGTGAAGTTAAATTGAGGAAATCCAATTTGAAGGGGACGATTGAAGACATTGATAAGAAAAAGGATGGCGTAGGGATGAACATTATTGATAGGGGCGTAAGGAACAAGTTGAAACTTGAAAGGGGTGATGAATTTATTACTCAAGCAAGATGAGCTATTGTGGAGACAAAAATCGGAAGTGACATGGCTTACTGAGGGAGATGGGAATATGGGTTTTTTTTCATAAAATAGCTAATGGAAGAAAGGGGAGAAATCACATTCATTATATGGAGGTGGATGGGAGAATTGTAGATAGAGTGGATGAGTTTGATCAGGTCTTCTCCTCCTTTTACTCGAGTTTGTATTCATCGGAACAGATATTCAAGTTTGACCTTAAAAACTTGGATGGGCCTTGTTTGGAGAGATCTAAAGTTGAGTAGTTGGAACGGCCATTTGAAGAAAAGGAGGTTAGGAAGGCAGTTTTGGATCTAAGTAGGGATAAAGCGCCTAGGCCGGACGGTTACACAATGGATTTTTACCAAGATTGTTGGGAAATAGTTAGGGGTGACCTACTAGAGGCATGGTTCAAAATATCGTATGGAGGTAGTGTATCGGTCAGCTCGAAAATGGATACGTATCGGATAAGCATGGATACGCTGTAAAAGTCATAGATACGGTGGATATGCAAGGAAAATGAAGGATACATGAAACAAGACCCACTTTTATGCAAAGATAAGATAAATTAACATCTTTTTGATATGATACACCCACACATATAATATATATTAACACGAAAACCGACCGCTACACGCGCAAAAACATGAAAACTTAAAAAACTTCAATAAGTGTAAAGTCTTAATAACATATCACATACACTAATAAAACATAAAGAAACTCATACATATCTAATGGGATCAATTCCCTATAAGTAACAAGATGTGATCATAATTTAAGACACAGAAAGATACTTTCAGACATCAACAAATGAATTCAAAATCCATTAGGAATATCTTAGAACAATAAAGAACAATTTTTATTACATATAGATGCATATTTCAAACAAAAAGCTTTCTTATTCGACAATCTTCAGAGAAGGAAAATAGCAAATGAAAGGAAAAGAAAAACGATAAGGAGAAGGATAAGAAAAAGAATATTAGCCCAACCAAACAAATACTCTCTCTCCCTTCCATTTTATTTTTCTTCGTTCTTTTTTGAAATTAGGTTAGTAATTTAAGGGTTTCTATTTGTGTTTTTTTTTCTTTTTTCTTTTTTGATCCTTATTTAGTTTTCGTTGTCTTTTTTTTATCAGTATCCAGCTTATCGAGATAGTATCGAGCATATCGAGGTAGTATCAAGCGTATCGAGATTGTATCGACAATGTATCAACCGTATCGATAATGTATCGACCGATACACTGTAAAAAGATACGTATCGTATTGTAATGTTGCGTATCGTGCCACATCAGTCGATACACAATACATATCAACCGTATCAACACGATATTTTAAACCATGACTAGAGGTTGTGGAGGAATTCTTTGCAAGTGGGATCATAAACAAGGCAACTAATGCCACTTTCCTGGTGCTAGTCCCAAAGAAGGTTGGGGCAAGGGATATCCGGGATATTAGATCAATCAGCCTCACATCAAGCTTATATAAAATCATTGCAAAAATCTTGGTAGATAGGCTTAAAGAAGTTATAGATTAGGTGGTATCCCAAAATCAATGTACTTTCATTAGAAACCGCCAGATTCTAGATAGCACCTTAATTGGAAATAAATGTTTAAATGAGAGGAGATCAGGTGAACCTGAAGTGGTTTGTAAACTTGACCTAGAAAAGGCATTTGACAACGTAGAGTGGGATTTCCTAGAGTCAGTGATGGAGTGGAAAGGGTTTGGGGTAAAGTGACACAAATGAATACGGCGTTGTGTCAAGAATGTCCAATTCTCTTTTATCATTAATGGTTGTGTCAAAGGACTATTCCAGTATTCTTGATGAATTCATCAAGGAGACCCGTTGTCACCTTTTTGTTTACCCTAGTAAGTGACATGTTGAGTTCATTCCTTAGAATGGCAGAAACGAGGGGAGTTGTGAGAGGTTTTCAAGTTCTCATTTACAATTCGTTGATGATATTATCTTGTTTATTAAGGCAGAGAAGGAGCAAATGTTCCAGGTGAAATGTATTCTTAGATGGTTTCGGGGCTAAATGTGAAACTGAACAAAAGTAGTATTTCAGATATTGGTGTTCAGGAAAGCCAATTGAATCTTTTAGTTAGGATCCTAGGATGCAGGAGAGTGGAGTAGCCTATTAAATATTTAGGTCTACCGCTAGGGGTAACCCTGAGTCGTGTCAGCTCTGGGATCCAGTGGTTAAAAAGTTAAGAGAAGATTGGCTACATAGAAAATGAATTCTCTCTCTAGGAGGCATAATCGCATTGGTCCAGGTTGCTTTAGAAAACATTCCAGTGTACTACCTTTCCATTTTTAAATGCCTGGGTAGAGTGGTAAAAGTAATTGAAAAGCGTCAGAGAGACTTCCTATGGGAGGGAGGTGGTGGTGATAGGAAAGGGGGAATTAATCTGGGGAACATTGCAGCTAGAAATCAAACTCTTCTTGGTAAGTGAATCTGGTGATTTAATGAAGAAAGAGACAATTTATGGCGCAAAGTCATCACTAGCAGATATGGATCCCATGATAATGGATGGGATATTAATCCGAGGGTTCCAGTTCTGGGCTATGGAAAGCGATAACCGACCTAACCCATCTGTTTATCCTCGCCTTTGTTTTTTTGTGCAGGTCTGGTTCTAAGGTGCGTTTTTAGTTTGATCTCTGATGGCAAGAAGATATTACGGCCAATCCCTTTCCCCATTTGTTCAAATTAGCCACCCATAGGGATGCTCAGGTGGCTGATGTCTTATCTTGGGCGCCTTTAGAGCTTGTTTGGAATCTTCATTTTAGACGAGACCTTAGGCCAGTAGATGTTGTTGAATTGTCCTCCCTTCTTGAGTCCCTGGAGGATGTATGCATTGATTCTTATGTCGTGGACTGCAGGGTTTGGATCCCTAGTCAAAAAGGGATTACTTCTTGCTCTTTTCCATCTCTTTGCGGGAAGATCACCCTCTCCCTCTCCCCTCTGTGCCTTTTAGATACCTTTGGAGGTCAACAGTCTCTCCTAAAGTTAGGCCTTTTGTCTGGTTAGCTATAATCAAAAGGATTAATATCCAGGACATCGTTCAAAGGAGGAGAAAACGACTCTTCTTCATCTCCCCCCCAGATCTGTTTTATGTGCAAGAGGAGTGAGGAATCAGTTGATCATCTTTTCCTTCATTGCAGTACAGCGAGGCAGATTTAGGATAGCTTCTTATGGTGGACATCCCACTTGTGTTGCCACAGAATATTCATTCCCTCTTGGAGCAGTGGAGGTTCCTTGGTGTAGGGAAATGTGGGAGACTGCTGTATAGAGCCCTTTTCTTTGCTATTTTTTGGTCTCTATGGATGGAAAGAAATAGAAGAATTTTTTACGGCACATCGACTAGTACTTAGGAGATCATAGAGACAACTTCTATATCGGCAGTGTCATAAATGAGTATCAGAGATGAGTTTAGAGGGAATTCAATTTCGGAGGTGATTAGAGCCTAAAGGATGGTAGTTTTCCTTCGCACAGCACTGCCTGATATTCGGATGATTTGGATTCCCCCTAGGGAGGGGTTTGTTAAGCTCAACTTCAACGAATCTTCCAAGGGGAACCCAGGACCATCTGGGATTGGGGGTGCTTTTAGGGACCATACAGGGAGAATGTTACATGGTTTTTTTTTTGTCCCTATCAAGGAGGGAAACGTCACGAGAGCTAAGCTTATTGCTTTGGTTACAAGCATGAGAGAGACTAGAGATCAAGGTTTCCAGTACTTGATAGTGGAGAGGGATTCGGCCGTAGTTATATCCTGGATGAGGGAGCGGAGATTCCGTCTTGGAGGCTATCACACATTTCTGTTGGCACTCTCGTTAATGGATGGGATGAATATCTCATTCTCTCATGTACTTACGAGTGCTAATGGGGTGGCAAACAGATTGGCTAGAGTGGGAGTGGGGCAGGAGTCTTTGTTCAGTAGTATCATTCATGCTGAGTTAGTGGAGGGGTTGTGAGATTTTTTTTTTTTTTGATCGGTAAATAAAGTTTCTATTATATAAGCCCCACAAGGCCAAAAGACTATACAAAGTAGGTATTATATACATATTACATTCGCATCCCTCGCATCGAATAGGAATTAACTACCCCACTTCAGCCCCCATGTACAATCAAAATCAGTAAAACTAATCCCCCTGAATTCTGTGGAATTAGATGACCATAAGAATAGTAATTGAATAACATGTTCTATCAATTTATAAGTCTCAGTTTCCTGCTCTTTAAAGATCCTCTAATTTCTTTCTCCCCAAACCGTCCACAAGATTGCTGCTGAGCACAAGTTCCATAAAATATTGCTTCTACGCTTGCCTCTCTTCTTCTTCCTCCAGCGGTCCAGCCCCAACTGCTTAATTCTGGTTTATATGCTCTTGCTGCACCCACATCTCACACTACTTTAAATCTGTTAATGAAGCAAATCCAGATCCTCCTAGTAACCTCACAGTGTAAGAGTAAATGAGAAATACTTTCATCTACTTTTTTACACAAACAACACCTCGAAGCCATAACCCACCCTCTCCTTGTGAGATTATTACCTATACATAGCCTTCTTGTATAGCTCCTCATGAACCTTGCCACACTGCTGTGGTTCCTGTTCTTTATTTTTTTTACTTCTATGTTCTTGTTAGTCGACCACAAGTGTAGTGGTCATATTACCTTATTCTACACTCTTTCTTCTTAATACATACTTCATTATTCATCAAGAAAAAGATCCACTTCAACTGCAAACTAAGTCAAAAATAAAAATAAAAAATAAATATAAATAAGGTTTGGTGTCTACATAAATAATTGTAATTTGGAGAAATCAATCCTAAATCCATAAAAAATCATGATAACAAAACAAAAATTGAAAACTTTGATTTCCGCTTAATGAACTGAATGCTTTTCCTAGTAGGATACTATATTGATTTGAAAAGAATATCATAAAGTTTAGGTTGTTTAGTTTTTTTAGTACCCACTTGATGAGGTGGTGTCATATTATTTGCTCGTGATGTTGTGCAGGCTATCATCGATGGCTGATAGCTTGGAACTACAGCTTGTATACAACTGAAACAAATAAGAAGTCCAGACAGGCATAGGTGAAAATCCAGATCTTACCATCCTGAACCATTTTTTTAATGATCCAATTCCTGAAGAACTGGGACTACGATGCAACAAACATCTCTTACCAATATAACATTCTTCAGTTAGTGACGCATTATTCATATGCTTATTGCGGACAATCCCCTCTGTCCTTCTCTAGCTATTCCACTCAGTAATATAGGTTGAATAGTTCAACTTCAGATCACTATCACAGAGTTGAAACTCTCTCCTTAGAACAGGAGAAGCTTTTAAGTTTCAGATGTTACTTTTTAGACACTTTTCATTGATTTGAAGTGACCTAAGTCTATAAGCAGTTTAGACTGATATCCGAAAAGATGGAAAGGATCCATGGCCACCATTTCTGTACACACTTATGCATAAAAACTATAGAGCTATTTGACACTAGTTTTTAGAATATTAGTCTTAAATTAGAAGAAAATATAACAACAATTTTATGCTAAGTTAGTAAAAAATTTAGTTTATTTATTAAAAAACAAATGGGCAGAAATAAATGTTTTGACGGTTAGAAGGTCCTTATCTCATTTATTATGATTTTAGGTCTTTCAAGATGTGCTTATCAGATTAGGAGTTTTCAAGGATATTTATGGTTAATATATTAGCCTATAGGATGCCTTTAAATGGATGTAAAACAAATGACAAATTTGAGAATTTTGATGCCTATGTTGTGAGTTTAAGAAATGACTCCTCCTCATTTTTTTGATGAATAAGAAATGACTCCTCTTCATTGGAGATGCAGAACCATCCCAAGGACCATGTGAGGTGATCAACTTCTTTATTAACTATGTGAGGCCATAGGATGGCATGTGGTAATCAATGTGCTCACCATTGTATTCTTTTTTCTTTTCCTATCCTTCTACTTCATTTCTCATCAGGTCATTATTCATATTATTTCAGGAGGTTGTTCCCAATTTTCATGCTCAAAATATGTATACATGCATGCTACATGTATACATATATAAATAAGTGTGTGTTTATATTTATTGACAGATTTTCTTTACTACTTGAGAATATATTCAGGAGCTTCTCTAATGTCGAGTGTAATACTCAGTTGAAAAAACAAAGAACCAGAGAAAACCTATCGTAATCTTAAATTTTTTTTGGGGGAAATTACCAATAGATGCCTGGTTTATAAGTTTTGGACACCCCACTGCCTAAAAGTTTTGAAATGGCCATGAGGTGTCTCATCCGACATTTTCATTGACGGTGTTAACAATTTACATAAAATTACTATAATATCACTTATAACACTTAGATAAATTATTATCTAAAATGACCACCATCACCACCACCACCCCACCCCCATGGTTCTAAATATCGCATCGTATCACCCGATACGAGCGATACGTATCGTGTATCAAGCCACTCGATACGATACTCTAATGTACAATACGATAACTCAAAAAAAAAAAACAAAGTATCGTGCGATACGGTCACTTTATCAACCGTATCGGGCGATACGAGTCGATATTTTGAGAGCATCGGTCAACACTATCCATAAAAAAATAAAAATAAATAATAAATAAAACCAGACAAGAGCTGTTAGCTCTCATTCTTCTCCACCGTTCTCCCTAACAAAAAACCTAATTGCAAAACCCAATCCAATCCATTGATTTTCGGCCTAGAATCTTAGGATTTTGTTCGCAAAACCTTAAAGGTTGTGAATCAATTGAAGAGAAGAGAAGAGAGAGAGAGTTACATCGATTTAAAAAAAAATCAAAATCGAAGAGAGAGAAAGAGAGAAGAGAGAGAGAGGGGGGGGAAGCGTTACGGTATACCTGGTAGCTGGCACTGCGACTGATGGATTGGGTGCTGCTGCTCGCTCTCTTCTTCTTCTTCTTCTTCTTCTTCTTCTTCTTCTTCTTCTTCCCCTTTTTCTCTTTTCGTTATGTTCAGCAATTGGGCTTAAAAGGCCCTTACTTAAAATATGATTCAGTACATCGCCAGTGTACCGAATGCATATCTAAAGATTCTAAACCACTTATAAGTAATATAAATGATTTGGTACATTGACAATGTACCAAATGCACATAGATTAACCACTTAAAAACTTTTTCTATATACTAATTTATATATGATTTAACTATATATTTAAAATATATATGTACATATTTAAGTTTCACATTTATATTTATAAATATTATAAATTTATATTTTATACATACAAATATATAAACATTGCATATAATTATATTTTATAGACATAAATACCTTAATATTATATATAAATATATATATATAAAAATTATTTAAATATATAAATTATTTAAATATATAAATTATTTAATTCATTTTGCATATGAAAGTTAACTTTCCATGGGCCAGTGCGCATAACGGTTGGCTTCTAAGTTAATATATATTCTATGTGTATGTGTATCATATCAAAAACATGTTAATTTAACATATTTTGACCTTATCTTTGCATAAAAATAGGTATTAGTTTATATATCCATCGTTTTCCTTGCATATCTACCGTATCCATGATTTTTATAGCGTATCCAACGTATCCGTGTTGATACTCGATACGTATCCATTTTCGGGCTGACCGATACGCTACCTCGATACGATATTTTGAACCATGCCCACCCCGCCACTACCACCACCAACACTACACCACCACCACTACCACCCCCCAACCCACCACCACCACCACTACCAAGTCTACCATTACCACCACCACCACAACCCCACAACCACCACCACCACAACCCCACAACCACCACCCCACTAGGTGGTGCAAGGCAGGCACATTGGGTGGTGGTGCGGTGGTGGTGGTGGTGGGTGGTGGTGGTGGTGGTGGTGGTGGGGTGGGTGGTAATGGTGGTGGCGGTGGTGGTCATTTTAGATAATAGTTTATCTAAGTGTTATAAGAGGCATTATAGTAATTTTATGTAAATTTTTAACACCGTCAATGAAAATGTCAAATGCGGCACGTCATGGCCATTTCAAAACTTTTAGGCAGTGGGGTGTCCACAACTTATTAACCAGACACCTATTGGTAATTTTCCCTTCTTCTTTTTTGGGTATAACTGACCTATTGTAATCTTAAAGAATTGAATCTTTTGCTCATTCAATCTTCATCACTAAATCAAGAAAAACTTAATCCATGACATACTTCAAGATAATTATACTGTCTGCCTTATACTAAAAGAGAAAAGAAGCTAAGAACTAAGAAGCAATCAAATTCATGAAACATATTTAATTTCCAAGACTATATATTCTATAATCTTACAAAAATCACAAAGAGTATATGAATCGGTAAGTCACTGCAATAAGCATTTGTATCACATCTATTAAAGAAAACTAAGACTATCATATTATCTTGTACTAATAATAATCAGAATATTGGTGAAAAAAATCATGAAATTTCTAAAAAGTATAAGATAATGCTTACCTGCTCAAACAAATTTGGGTTTGACCTGATGCTGTATTCAATATTCAAATCTTTCATGCCACTGCTAAAAGCT
>JAUPMG010259522.1:0-20726 GCA_031762675.1 Pachysandra terminalis
TATGCACATAGCCATCTCAATAGGCACACGGCCTACCTTAGACCTCATTAGGTCACAAGGAAACCAACCAGTTCGACCAACTTCCACACTACCTAGAACCGGAAGATCAATCTCGACCGTGTCGGAATCACGATAGAACCTTTCAAACCGTGCTTCATCACGATTAGCAAAGGGGTTCACATCTGATTTGTCAATGGATGATCCATGACTTGATCTACCATGCTCATTACGAGCTTCTTGGCGTTCATGAGGTGCTCAACTTGCCTCTGGAGTGCTTGAATTTCATCATCTCTAAAATCTCCCATCATGTGGTTACCATTTCTTCCTCTACCTCTTCGTGCTGCCATACGAGAAACTATGTGAAGCCAGACCAAGAGCGTAGCGCAAGCTCTGATACCAAATAACATTGTTGAACGAAGAGAGAAAGAGGGAGATTCCGAGATCAAGGACACTACCAAGAATAGGAGGAAGAAAGGGGAGCTATGCTCTACCACAATTATATTATCAAATATCAAAATGTTCAAAAGTTTCTTCTCCATCTCCCTCTACACATTATATAGAACTCCACTACCTACAGCATTGACTACTACAACAACTTCCAACTACCTCATTAACTAAGAAAACAATTCCAAGGGAACACAACTTACTAAATACTAGTTCCTAGACATAGGAAATGAAATAGTTGTAAATAATGCAACTTGCTAGACAACAAAATACTAGGTAGATATAAATTTAGGTAGTTGAATAACAACTCTTATTTCTCCAGTCTCCCATTCAAAGGTACCTTTCCAAGCTTGTCATTGTTGCCGAAGCACCAAGTCATGGTGCACTACATCACTTATCTTTCCTAGTCTTCCCACACATCTAACTCAACCTCCTCATCTTAGCATTGCTCATCCTATACATATGTTTCTTCTTTGTTCTCCAACATTCTGACCCATACAACATAGCAGGCCTAATAGCTGTCCTGTAAAATTTTCCTTTGATTTTAAGGGAACATGCCGATCATATAACACTCTAGAAGCACCTCTCCACTTAAGCCATCAAGCTCTAATCCTAGATCTGGGGGAGATCGCGACCTTTCCAATATTCTCTGGAAACAATGCTTTGGAGGAGATCGCGACCTCGTGATATTTTTGAAATTGGGGCTCTCACACTTTCGCTCCTTCTCTGGAACTTAGACTGAAACAATTCAATCTCTATACTTTTTGATTAATAAATGCACAATCTACATATTTTGATTTTCAATCCTGGTCATCCATGGAGTGGGATACATCTAAAGTTGGGCCCTTTTTTGATAATAGTGGTCCATTTTGATTGTTATATGTCTATGCTTGACTGCTGTTAAGTAGTGACAATCACAGATTTTTCCTTTAACTTATTTCCTATTCTCCATGCCGGTTCTATCATTGATAGCAAAAGTGGTGATTGATAATTTCATCCATGGGATTAGAGTTTGCCAATATTCTGCATAATGTTTTTTATATTGGGTTTTGAATTAGAAGAGTTCAAACCATATTGTTCATATTGCCAATATACAGTTGAAACTTCTATAATTGAATATGCCTGCGATGGGTTTGCCTGTTAGTTTTTACAAGATATTAGCCATTAGATTATGCGAATATTGAGTTAGAAAATTCTAAAAACTTGAGTTTATCATCAAAAATACATTATAGATGCGAGAGTTTGGTTGATTTATTGGGAAGCTAGTCCGTCAAAAGACCTTCTCCTCATGAACATCGAGTATATGCATAATTGTTCTAGTGAGCATGCAGTGTCATATATTTACCAAAGGGAAGACATTTTTGAATCCCGCTTGCTCAAGTGAGAACAACTAAGGTTGAGAAACAGTCAACTAAGAGGAGCTTGAAAAAGTTGTCCAAAAAACAAATCAAACAACTGACTTTCATCATTTTTGTGAGAGCTTATATTTGCATAAAAGGATAAATCAGAAAAGAATATTAATCTTCTTGCCTGAACATGAAAATGAACCTTGATGCAAAGAACTTCTAAATGTGTTCAAAATAGTTGAAGGTTGGGTCTAGATATGTAAAAACTAATTTATAACATTTTCTTTTGAAACATTGATTGGACGAACTGTTTTGATCCATTGAACTAAGTTTTGTGCAAAAATTTCTGTGTTTCATTGCCCTTCTTTCTTTCTTTTGTTTTTCTCTTGGTTGTATTTTTGGTTTCCAGAATTTCAGTTCTTTTGCATGTTAACCTCTCTTGATTTATACTTCTCCCCACTCTAGGATTAAGCACATCAAGTAGATCCTTCACAATAGAAATTTGAGTGGAAAATTCTAATAATATCTGATTTATTTTCACAAAATACTTAGATTCTCCAAATATCAGATATGTTTGGTCTTTGGTTTCAATTACTGAGGTATCAAAAGGTCCTTCAGAAGAAATTTTGTCCAAAATCTCAATTCTTATGTGGTTTTGGGGCGGAACCTGAAATGACCAAAATTTGATATGTAGAAACCTCGCTGTTATGCAAAACCATCCTGGTCATGCGTACATGATGTGTGAAAAATGATCAGAAAAATAAGAACAGACAGCCAAATCACACGCCACGAGGATGATTTACACGGATCACCCAAAAATAGGGATACATCCAAAGACGATCAAAAGAATTTCCACTATAAGGTGAAGAATATATAGAAAACCAGCCTGTAAGGACACTTTTCACGAGGAGAATATTTTTAGTCTCAAGTATACACTCTAAACAAGAACCAACAACAACACACAAGCACACCCCAGATCTTTCTCACAATGCACTTCAACAAGAGATCCACACCTAAGAGTGCCCACAAATCTAGCTTAAAGAGAGAAATTACTCGAGAAAACACCTAAAACAAAGTTTATGTAGAAAACACCTTTGCTAATTACTTTCCTAATCATATAAGAAAACTCATGTTAATAATGAAAAACCTACATCTTAGTAACAATTCGAAACATAACCCAACACTCCATGTTGTCATTTACTCTTCCTACTACTAAAGTTCTTAAGCCCTATGATTATTTAGTAATTTTAGTTTCACTTTTGCTTTGTATATACTTTTCTAGTTCCTTTCGGAGTTGGGGGTCTTATGCAGTTGTATGCTGAATTATTTTCTTTCCTCTATTTGTTAATCCCACTCGACAGGATGTGAACAAGGGTCTTGTGGCTCAACGTCTCTTAGCGACAATGCGACAAAAGGGAATGCTTCCAGATTTTGTGTTGTGCATCGGTGACGACCGGTCAGATGAAGATATGTTTGAGGTGATCGCAGGTGCCATGGCAGGTCCGTCTCTTTCCCCTGTGGCAGAAGTATTTGCTTGCACTGTTGGCCAGAAGCCTAGTAAGGCAAAATATTACCTTGAAGACACAACCGAGATAGTGAGAATGTTGCAGGGCCTTGCCACAGCTTCTGATCAGGCAGCAAGACATGCTTCTCAAATATCCCTGTGAGTCGGTATTGACACAAGACACACACACACACACACACACACATATATATATATATATATATATAGAGAGAGAGAGAGAGAGAGAGAGAGCTCCCCCTACTTGCTCTTTTCTCACGAGGCATTTTGGGTTTGATTTCTATTTGAATGGTTCTCTTGTTGGCTCATCTCCGAGAGAGAGAGAGAGCTCCCCCTACTTGCTCTTTTCTCACGAGGCATTTTGGGTTTGATTTCTATTTGAATGGTTCTCTTGTTGGCTCATCTCCGATGCATGCGTGCATCGCATGCTTGTTAAGGTCGAGATGGAGCATGCAGTGCAGTGCAGTGCAGCTAGGGATGGATCTCTCTGAAGTTGTCATCTCAGTGTTATTTCATTTCAGTACATACATATATTTGTCCAAACACTTTTGTTCATGGCTTAGTAGTAATGTAGTGTTTATGACTTTATATGCTTACTTATCAGTCGGTGTTTAAAAGAGTTTGGTATATTGTAACCTGGTGTAGGTCCCAGCGAAGTAGGGGTCCCGGCAATAAATCTAAGAATTGATTTTATAATTAGAATGTTAAAATTTTAAGCTCAAAATTATATTATAATTAAAGGTTCTGAGCTCGTGAGAATAGTAGAACCTTGTGTGTATCTGTGGACGTAGACATTATTTGCTGAACCACGCAAATCGCTGTGTTTGTGTGTGCTTGATTTGTGTTCTTCATCTCTGTTTATCTTTTTAACAAAATCATGATGAAAAGAAGTAGGGCATTTGAAGAAAAGATGACTCTGTTTTTCTTCTAAAATTTCACATCTTAGAGACCTGGGATCACAGGAGATCTCTTTGTCGAATGAAGAGCATTCTCTTTGTGGGAGGATGTTATGCATTGTTTCCCACAAACGCACTCTTGTTGAGTGCTTTTCAAGCTCCAAATATACAGCCTTCCAGTTATTATTATGAACTGCATTGGTTGTAGGACATAAATACTGGTAGATAGACTTATTTAACTGAAACATTTAAAAAAAAAAAAAAGGTGTTTAATTTGAAATCAACTTATCAGATAGATTGGGTCTTACAGACAAAGGGATGGCTTTGGCTGTATTTCTTTCCACCCATTCCTCAAGTAATATACAATTTTCATTTTGTTTATCTTCCATTGTCTCCTCGTGATAGGATCAATGTTTTTTCATCCAATTGCAAGCTTTAACAAGTATCAATCAATGCCTTTGATTGAAGAGAAGCAGAATCATCCAACTGATCTGTCCAAAAGTTGATTCTTTCTCCACTATCTACTTGCCGTCCAACACCAGGAGCTATTGATTTTCTTAGTAGCATTCACTAGAAATTTTCCAGCTTTGACAATTATTTTGCTTTAAGATTTGTTATATTGATTTAAGGTCTAAATAGGATAAGCCAATTATTTTGCTTTAAGACTTGTTCTATTGATTTAAGGTCTAAATAGGATAAGCAATTGGAAAAATGCTTTACTTTAGAATCCTAAATATAGTTAAAAAGCCTAGCTCATTCAATTTCTTAAAACATAGGTATTAAGAAGAGGGGAACTGGCACCTTATAACCAGCACAGACAGGGCAAAGTCCAAGCGATGTGGGACACATTCCAAAACACCCCCCTGGACCACAACAGTCGGACTTCACCGGACACATTCCCAACCAAGTTCTTATACCAAGCTAAAAAGCCTAGCCCATTTAACTCCTTAAAACCCATGTATACGAGGGAAACTGGCACCTAATAACTAGCACAGACGGAGCAAGTCCAGGCGAAGTGGGACACATTCCGACAAATATAATGGTATATTTAAAAGATGTTTTAATTTGTTTGAGATATGTGGAAAAATAAATAGGATGATATAGTCGATGCTCTTGGTGAAGAAATATAATTGAACTAAACAACTTGTTATGTGAAAAATAATAAAAATATTATGTTTTAAATCAAAACTGTATGGAAGAGTAAATAATCAAATCCTATAGCAGGTATCATGGTACCATTATATCTCAAGAATTTACTTAAGAATCTATAGAAGAGAATGTTTTGACATGGCAGTTCATTTCCAAAATAAATACTTGAGGAAAATAATTGGTTTTCATCAGGACACACTCCATCAATGAATGGACAAAAAATTAAAAATTTTATGGATAAATGATAAAGGAAAGTCAGCTGCCAAATGTCTTGAATCTTGATCACAATAACTTTAGACAGTCCATTTAAAAAATTTCTATTTCTTATAGCAGAACTATGGCTTTAGGAAATGATTTGCAAAGCTATTAGCTATTATGCAATTATTTGGTTACCAAACACATTTGCCTTCTGTACAATCTAGTCTTGCAAGACATTGTAAAAACCAGATTGCAGACACTTTTAAGTTCTGTTTGGTAAAAAAAAGTATTACAAGGAATCCTAAGTTCACTTGAGTCTTTGTTACATAGAAATATAAAATAAAACAAAGGTTCTCGTGTAATATGAATCTTGAAACAAAAAACTTGAGCAAAATAACAAGAAGATAAGAAAGCACGATGTGATTTTTTATTTTTTTTTGTTTTTAAGTTTTGATTATCGACAAGATCAGATCCTTGTATTTGGCATGTACTTTTTTTTAATCCCTTTAAATGGAGACAGGTCATTTCAGCCATAGTCATTGAGCACAACAAACCGAAACCCAACAGCAGAATTACAGGTAAAAGAAATGAAAGAAGTTGAAGTTGAGGTTAGTCATTGGGGAAAAAAGTCAAAAAAATGACAATGCACTCAAAAAGCCAAACGATTCAAAAGTTATGGGAATGGGAGTACGGAATACAAAAACTTAAGAAGATACTTGGTAAGATAATAATAGCAAGAGAACACTAGATTTAGTTAAGAATTGAATTTATGAATAATACGAGGTCATAATGCAACTCCCACTGATATCCAAAGTCCCAACACTGAGTAAAGCCTGTACAAAACAAGTGGAATGGATTGGAAACTCAAGAGATTCACAATACAATAGAGGTCTGTATCATGGTTCATCATATTAAAATTAGTTGTTCTGGACTGCAAAAATGGAATAGTACCTGGCGTATATAGACAAGTTGCAACCGGCAACAATCAGGTTCCGACTAATGGTTGATGTACGAAGAATCATGGAACTATTAATAGAATCTGCAATAGAGAGAATTTCTTCAGTGTCCCTAAAACAAGGAAAATAAATTTAACAGGGTGAAATCATAGCCACTGCATTGATATTTGAGAATTTAAGTCTTGTAATGTTGTTAATAACCACTCTTGTAGTCAAGTCCATGGCAACTTAAATTTTGCCAAGATAAATACGCATGCTAATCAGTAGGCACGAGAAATGGTCTAAACTTAATCGCCATTCTTGATTCAAGCTCAAAAACTGAAATTGATCCATGAAAGAACAATAACAAATTTGAAAGGAAATAAAGTCCTCGACTAAGTCACTTATAATAACTTTAGTTATCTTTCAGTTGATTCAAAGCCTCAACATAAAGCTTTCATGAAAGTAAAAGGAAATAAACATACCTGAGTTAGTCTCTTAATACCATTTCTCATCATTCACCATTTAATTCAAAACCTCATCCTGCATAACGTAGCAATATTAAATAGATAAGATGTTTCCAGGAAATAAATCAATGAACAAGAACATGATGCATCCAAACCAATAACTAGCTGTGGCATTGATGATGTGCAAATACATGGTCTAGGATCACTATTTGATAGTTCCCACATCATAAAAGCTATTGAAAGTGAAGTTCATTAGCCCTTCCAAACTGTATAGCTAATAGTCTCTACGCTTAGTATAAGTGATCTCAGTTTGCCTTTGATGGTCACATAGAAATTTAGGAAGAACAATTCCCGAATAAAAGGGCCTTTTTGCAACATGGTAGCTAGATAGTTGAGCCCCATGCACAGAAAAACTATATGATGGTTTACCCAGAACTGCAGACTGAAAGCATGAAATATGATTTGGACTTGATAAGCTCCTCTAGCCAAGTTTGTAAAAATTGAATGACTAATTAAACGATTCTGAGATTAAACCTTATCATATAGTTAGATATATCAATTGTCAAGTTTTCATTTTATTATTTTTAAATTAGTGATGGAATCTAATTCTTAGGTGATTGTGGATTAGTTCAACAGTCAATCTTCCCCAGCAGCTTGGTTTCTTTGGAATGTATAGAGGTAGGTCTTGGTTTCTGTTACAAGCTTCTCAGGTGATTGTGGATTAGTTCAACAGTCAATCTTCCCCAGCAGCTTGGTTTCTTTGGAATGTATAGAGGTAGGTCTTGGTTTCTGTTACAAGCTTCTCAGTTTAATCATGTATTTTGAGAGGAAAACAAGGTAGGAAGTTGGTGGCTTAGTTAATGTTGTATTTTTGGTCCATCTGGAAAAGTCTTATTCTCTTCAGCTTCAAAGCATCCTGCACACATTTCTAGTGCTTATTCTTAGATAGGGTTGATGGCTTTGTGTTGATCGGGATCAAGCAATAATAATGAACACAGTAAAAACGAAGATCAAACAATGCACGCAGATATACGTGGTTAGGCAAAGCCTATGTCCACGGGAGAGAAGAAGTTTCCACCATGTCAAAAATGAATTGGGGTTACAATTTATACTTCTACCCGATATATAGGGAAAATCTCCAATATACCCTTACCGTACAGGGAGAAGCATAAAAAAGGCACTTACGGAATATGATCCACGCACCATCTCTAACACTTTGACATTAGATTGTAACCATTTGGCCTTTACCACTTGATTGCGTTACATCTGTGTGTATTTTTTTTTTTTTTCATTCATCTAATCTAAGGTTTGCATATCAGAAGACATGTACCAGAAGAAAAAAAGATAAAAAAATTGTCCTTTTAAGTATAGATATAGTAGTTGAACCTACTTATTAGGGTAACACAAAATTTTGTCCTACTAGCATTAATCAAATTCTTGAATCATTACAGTAAACTTGGAGAGTTTTCCAAGCTTTTGATCAAACTTCTAAATCCATTATTAGCAGGGAAAATAGTTTTATACTAGCATTAATTCAGGTGCTTCTCTATCCAAACCTAAGGGGATCGATGTTATATTTAGACTGAAAATGAAAGAGATCATGTCAATTTTACCTACCAAGACAAAGGTTAGTACAATAAACAATTTCATCAGCTATTTATCTGCCTTGGCTGACTCTAAATTAAACCTGAATTTTAGAAATAGTTGTTAGCAGACTCACCAGATACAGAGAGAAGCATAAAAAAGTCACATGGAAACAGGATTCAAGCATGGTCAATGATACTAATCAGGTAGGCAAGACTATGATGACTGATCTAAGAAAAACATACAACTGCATTTGAAGCAACTTTCAATCACTAGATTTGCACCTACTATTTCAAAATTTAAAAAAAAAAAAAATTAATCATAGTATTATACAGTCCAAAAGAAAGTAGTGAAATTAGAGTGCTAAAAACATTTGTCCAATTTATAAATGACATGCTTGATCTTTTCATAGGGTCCTGACAGAGTGTAGGGTTGTAAATGAGCCAAGCCGAGCTTTGCCCAGCTCAGCTCGGACTCGTAAAATTTTGACAAGGCTCAAGATCGGCTCAAGCTCGGTAGAATATTTGGGGTTCAGGCTCGGCTCGCAAATGTCCATCCGGAAATGACATGATTCAAGATCAAAACAACTCCGAACTGAGCAAGTAAATAAATTAGTCGGAGGTAGCCATCTTCACAAGACTTTTGGTAAGCATGTAGAAGACAAAAACTATGATGAGTGTCAATGCCATTAATGCTGAGTTAGTAAAGGACAACACATATGCAACTGATAAGGTATAACTTATTAAGTGTATCAACTACACTATCAACATAAGACCAGTAAAATAATTATATTTCTGACCCTATTACGAACAGAAGTTTATAATATTTAAATGTAAAATAATTATATTTCTGACCCTTTAATCACCCACTGTTTCTTTCAAGCCCTTGGATATGGCAGTTTCTGCCTTTACTTTACAGCTATATTCAAAAGGAATCATTGATATAATTGAGCCTAAAAAGGCCCAACCCAATCTTTGAGGAGATATTTTTTGTTTTAACACTTGCCAAGTTATTAATATGGGTTAATTGGGCCACATGCTTTAACGCTGGCTCATCATGCTTGGACATTAAATAGATGTTAATCCAATCAAGCTTCCTAACCATAAAGCCCAGCCTATTTCTTTATACGATGTCATAACATCGATTCCGATCATGTCATGTTGGGCACGAGTCCCAAGGCCAGCTAAAATGAGGTTGGACCATCATATTCAGTTTGGATCATTAGCATCCCATTGTTGTGGTCTGAAATCTGACCATTTCCAATGCTTAAGGAAAGACCTAAGGCCGTGTTTGTTTCACCGGAAAGTTAGAGGAAAAAAATTTATTTTTCAAGAATTTTAGATTTTTCTCGAAAGAAAATTTCAAATTCTGGAAAATATCTTACTTGTATTCAGAAAATTGGAGGAAAATAACTTTCGCTATTTTTTGGTGAAAATTATTTTTCGAAAAAAAAGAAAAGGGTTTCATTCACCGCACCGCCACCACCCCCACCCCCACCCCCACCCCCACCATCACACCGCCACCACCATCACCACTACCACCACCACCACCACCCCGCCACACCACCACACCGCCACCACCAACACCACCCCACCACCACCACCACCACCACCACTATCACCACTACCACCACACCACCGCCACCACCACCACCGTCACCACTACCACCAACCCACCACCACCATCACACCGCCGCCACCACCACCATCCCCACTACCACACCGCACCACTACCACCACCACCATCATCACCACTATCACCACGACCACCACTACCACCACCACCACACTACACCACTACCACCACCGTCACCACCAAAATTTATCAAATTAAACAAAATTTTAGAAAAAATTTCAAATAGTATCAAAACGGTAAGAAATTAGAAAATAAAAATTTTTCTTCCATAATATATTTTCCTTTGAAAATTATTTTCTGATGAAACAAACAAAGCCTAAGGGTGGCAACGAGCTGGGCCTAGGAGTTTTTTTTTTAATTGACAATAAAAATCATTGACTTTTTTTGGTACCATTTCTCATTAGTAAAAAAAATAATCATAATAATTAAAAAATAAAAAATAAAACCAACAATTGAGAAAAGATGAACAATAGTGTTGTACAATTGTTTTTCAATTTTTCTTTTACTTACAATCTTATAACATATATTATATATTAATATTATATAATAAATAATAATAATAATAATTAACTATAATATTAAGGCATTTAGATAAACCTGAGTTTTTTAGAAGTCAGAGCTTTTTATAAGTAGCTTTTAATTACGAACCAACCTTTTTGCGAGTCTGAGCTTGAGCTCAAAATAATTAACGAGGTGAGTTGAGCTTGAGCCCAAATATTTAGCCGTTAAGGTTTACAAGCCCGAGCCGAACAGAGCAACGCTCGATCCGCCTTGTTTACAGTCCTAATCACTAGTGACCAAAATCTACCACTATCAAATACCGTCTATAATAATTCACTCTACACCAAAAAAATACAATAAAATAAAAAATCTATAGTAATTCATCTTTTATCTATGAGAAGCATTTCACGTACATAAGTTTTAAAAATGAAAGGATAAATTACAGAAATCTTCCCTGAAGCATACATTATTTACAAATCCTCTTTTCACCCTTTTAAATAACACTTTTCTTTTGTTAGAAATTATTTTACTTAAATATCTTCTTTTTTTTTTTTCTAGCCATCATAAAACTTAGAGAGGTAAATTTGTTTAGGGTTTTTTAATGTAAGGTATATGTACAAGTTGAGAATGATGGTTTAGTGAGATGAAAAAGTCTTTGAAAGATATGACCTTATTTTTAAAAACTTTTTAAAATTGAAGGATTTTTTTCAAATTAGAGAATGGATTATACAAAATACCCACTCTCAAGTTTTAAAAATATCATTTTTGCCTCATTCCGTATCTTCACTCTCGATTTGACCCCTATCACTCTCTCCCTCTTCTCTCTAGGTTTGTTTAGGGTTGTTTCATGTCTGGTATATGTACAATGGATTCCCATTGTTTACGATACATGCCAATACGAAATCCAGAAACAAAGAAAATATAAGATAACCACAAAAAACTCCAGGTTTCAATCCCATCAGAGACAAAAAATGCAGATTTTCTGAAATATTTTTGCCAACACGAAACCTACCATTAGAGAATCTTGAAAAGAAATCTAACTCTCAAATAGGAAAGAAAACGAAAACCCCAGATAAAAGATATCTATCACCCAAATGAATCCAAATGACTCATAAAATCATTTTCTCATCTTCAAATAACGACATGTTGGTATTAGTTTTAAAATCAGTGATGGCATGAAGCTCATCTTCCTAGATATCTCAATAACTTGGGAAAGAGAGAGAGAGAGAGAGAGAGAGAGAGAGAGAGAGGGAGAGTAACATATAAGAAAAAAAATCTCAATTAAATATATGCTCTTGTTATTATCTTTCATTATTAGCAATTGGAAAAAAAGAAAAAAGAAAAATAGTTAAAAATAAAGAAGCTGGTTTTGATGAGATTTGTAGAATGTCGGAGAAAAAGATCAAACGATCGAGATTTGTATGGTCGAAGAAGATCAAATGATCGAGATTTCTACAGTAAGGTTCAACATTTCTGAATGTCGAGAACACTTCGACGGCCAAAAGTGCTCCATGTAGCTTTAAAGTCATCATGATTGATAATGAGATGCAATGACTGCCCACAACATAGTAACTATAAAACAATACCATTGTCTGTAATTTGTTATTATGAATAACAAATTGTTATAGAATACAACAAGTTGCTATAGAGTAGGACAAGTTGTTATTTTTTTATAACAATTTATGAACAAATTCATGTTCTAACAGAATTTATGCCTATTTCATGGAATTCCCAGTCATAGGCACTTTTGATTGCCAAGGAAGGATACAATCATCCCTGTAAAACTATTAGCATCTTATCCTTTGGAATCTCAAAGGATCTCACAATTTCTTCTATTCGTTCTCTGTTGTTGAATCCTCTCTCTCTCTCTCTCTCTCTCTCTCTCCTATTTTCCTTTTTCCCCTTCGTTTCTCTTTCTTGTTGTGCTGGGCTTTTGCTATTATTATTTTTTAGCATTCAAGAATGCTCCATGTTTTTACTGAAAAGGGAGAGATTTTTAGCGTTGATTGATTGAGGTGGTGGAAGCAAGGAATAATAATATCATTAATAAGAGAGACCATAAGCTCTGGGGGTTTCGTTGGGTTCTCAGAAATGAAGGAAGCTTCACACCTCGCCGACACTGTCCGAGATGGGTGAGGAGCTTCATTTCCATGTCTGTGTCTTCTCTCAGTGCTAGGGTTTCTTCTAGATCTACAGTACGATCCACCTCTTATGATCATCAAATCTTTGGATCTATTGTTGTAAAAGTTGGATTCTTTTGGTCTGAGCTCCAGTTTCCCAAACAGATCCGAAGCTATACTAGGGTTTCCCCCAATTCTGTGAGCAATGGAGGCCAGTGCAGATTTAGTTGCAGGATCTCACAACAGGAATGAATTAGAGAGTACTGACATTGTCCGAGATGGGTGAGGAGCTTCATTTCCATGTATGCGTCTTCCACAATTCTCGTTCGTTGAGCTGAGAGAGAGAGAGAGAGAGAGAGAGAGAGAGAGGTGAAACTAATGGGAAAGAAGATGGGGCAAAAGTAATATTTTCAAAACTTGTCTTAATGTGTCAAGGAGGGATATTTTGAGTAATCCAATCTCTAATTTGAAAAAAATTCATTGAATCTTAAAAAGTTCTTAAAAGTAAGGTCCGACGTCACTAAACCATCATTCATAACTTGTATATATACCTTACGATTAAAAAAAGCCCTTTTTGTTTAAAAGATGTAAATATATGTTAGCAACTTGATGATAACTTTAACATACTGGTGGTAAGTGTGACCTCCCTTCAAACCTGCAAGGAGTGTTATTTGAGAAAGATGAGGGATGTATCTATAATTAATGCATACTTGAAGGAAGGTTTATGTAATATACCCAAAAAGAAACCGTTACGGCACCCAACTAAATTAACAAGAACTAACTGAAGTCCCTCTTCAAATAAACAACTCTCTCTCTGTCTCTAGTTCATCATTTTAGATTTCCTCTGCTTCAGTTCAGTTCCCTTACCCTTTTTGTTCTGTTTCTTTTTTCTTTCATTGAAGATGTATAGATTGGCAAGCTCAACTCGAGCTCCCGAGGAGTTTGTCTCCGTACAGATGCCGCAACACACTCCCTCTCCTCGCGGAAACTTGGATGACATTGACGACCTTCCTATCAGCGATCCATGTTTCGGTTCCAGAAAGAAGAAGCCTTCAACTTTCCGACAGCCCTCAGCTAGGAAATGGGTCATTCATGCCATTCCTGTGATTGTCTTACTATGCTTATTCATTCTCTGGTGGTTCTCCAATCAAGGTAAAGTTACACTCATCTTTCTTCAGTCCCCTTCTTTCTTTCTTTCTTAATTTTTTTTTCTTGTTTTCTTTTCCTGGGAGTGTTGGAAATAGAATAAGAGATGTTTCCTTATCTTTCAAATAAAAGAGATATTGCTCATTACCCTGTAATTTTTCTTCTTATATTGCTTCATTTTATGTTTTTAGTTTTATTTTTTCTGATATATACAGAAATTGTTTCATTATTTTCTTTAATGGGTATTGAGATTGAATCTTTCTGTTTTTAGTTTTATTTTTTCAGATACATGCAGAATTATTTCTTCATTTTCTTTAATGTGTATTGATAGAGAATTGGATTTTCTGATTTATCAATGGATCACTCTTGTCTGTCCAAGAATCGGGAAGGAGAAAAAGCTATTTCCTAGTGAAAATAAGGTTTTGAAAGGACTTATTACTCTATTTTGTTCTTATTTTTCTCTTGATTAAATTCCTGTATTTTTGAGATAACTGATATTTATAATTTACAAAAAACAAAAAGACAATTATATCCCATACTAACAGTGCTGTAGTTTTTTTTTTTTTTTTTTTTCCATATATTTAGAATTATTTTTTCATTTTCTTTATTGGGTATTGAGACTGAATTAATGGAAGAAATAGAGTATATTTTCTGATTTATCAATGGGTTACCCTTGTATATCAAAGATTCAAAAACGAGAAACAGCTATTTCCTAATGAAAATAAGGTTTTGAGAAGGTTTACTTCTCTTCTTTGTTCTTAATTTTCTCCTTTTTAATTTCCAGCATATAACAGATACTTGTGATATAAAAAAGAAAACAAACAACCTCCCTGTGTTCTCTGTTCACTAACTAAATTTCAGGTCTTTTTCTTTGGCGCAAAACAGTAAATGTGGAGATTAAAGATGGAAAAATTGTAGCCATATATCAGATCAAGATGCTTCGTCTCAATGCTATTCACAGTGACCTCCCGGCCATGCCGTCCAGCGCTCAACCTAGTGATTTGGTTCCACAGAAACTGATCAGTAACAACGAAACCGGAATACATCTGATTAGCAAAACTGGTTGAGAGATCCATTCTTCTGTATGTGAATATAGTCCTAGAATTGTGTTGCCGTCAAATGTACAACGAGAAATTCAGATCTGTTCACTTTAGGCAGAAAATAAGAAACTGGTTGAGAGATCCTTTCTTCTGTATGTGAGTATAGTCCTAGAATTCTGCTGCTGTCAAATGTACAATGAGAAGTTCAGATCTGTTCACTTTAGGCAGAAAGTAACTGGTTGAGAGATCCTTTTTTCTGTAAATATGTGACTATAGTCCTAGAATTTTGTTGCTGTCAAATGTAGAATGTGGAGTTCAAATCTGTTCACTTTAGGCAGAAAGTAAGAATCTGGTTGAGGGATCCTTTCTTCTGTATGTGAGTAGTCCTAAAATTTTGTTGCTATCAGATTTACAATAAGAAGTTCAGATCTGTTCACTTTAAGCAGAAATTAAGAAAAACCTATATTTGGGTAATGTATCAAATTTATGCAAAGAGTGGAAGAAATGCAAGAACTTGATTGACACAATTTGCTAAGTACTCCGATTTGGATATAGGTACTGCTTTCAACATTTATGGGTTTGAGGCTTTGTCAAGTAGTTTCATTTATCAACTGATGAACATTGTCAAGATTAAAAGTAAATGATGCTGCCATCTTTGTTAGTTATTTTGGCATTCATGGGAATGAAATTCAAGTGTAATGCAATTTCAGAATTCAAGTTGATTCTAGAAGATTCTGGAGACATCTCACTGCTGGTCAAATCGTGTAATATTGAGAGACTTCCTAGTTTAGTAGAGACTTCTAATTAAAAGTGGAGACTTCTAATTAGAGTTGATACTTCTAACTTTATTAGATTTGATTAGGTTTTCTAAAATCTCAAGATTTCGTTTGTATAAGAATATCAAGCTGTGATTTGATTTAGTCTGTTTTAGTTGGTGATTCTGTCCTTGATACAGAATCATATCTTACAGATCAGAATCGGATTCACAGGTCAGAATCAGATCTCTCGGATTTAGTAGTTGTTGCAATAATTGTTACAACATCCCAAGGTTAATACTAATCTGAGATTTGAAGCAGATCTTATGTGTGCTCTATGTGCAGATCTAGACAGATGCGAGTCCAGTAACTTCTCAGAGTTCAAGTTCATATTCTTGAATTGTTCAAGGTTTTAGTTCTTCGGGAGAAGAACTTTGTGTCTTCGGGAGAAGACAGTTTGCAGTTAGAAGGGAGTTCAACTATGCAGACATAGAAGACCAGTGGTGCTTGCTGAACAAATCCAGAAGATGATTAATCACGGCAGCGACAGAAATTAAGAGGGAGTCTTTATTTTGTGTAAGTCCGATTAGTGTTTATAATCTTGATATCTTAGTGGATTGTTCAATAACTGGGTGTGGCCCCAAGGAGTAGGTTTTTATCGAACCTCGAAAAATTTCCTGTGTTCTTATCTTATTATGCTTTAGATAATTTCAATTAATCTAATAATTTACAATAATTGGATTAATTGTTAAAACCGGATCTAACAATTGGTATCAGAGCGGGTCACTAACAAGTTTGGTGAGATTTTGGAACAAGATCTGTGTTTGCAGGCAATGGATTTTCTAAGGGAAGGAGGATATGTTTCACGCTCTCCACTGCTGGATGTAACGAACTACTCATATTGGAAAGCCCGAATGAGAGTCATCATCAAGGCTATTGATGAAAAAGCATGGCGTGCAGTACTGACTGGTTGGACTCATCCTACCACAACTGACACTGAGGAGAATATCATTCCCAAATCTGAGGAGACGTGGTCGGCTGATGAAGATCGATCGGCTAACACCAACTCAAAAGCTTTGAATGCCATTTTCAATGGTGTTGATGCAAATCAATTCAAGCTTATCTCTACATGTGAATCAGCCAAAGATGCTTGGAACACTCTGCAGACTGCTCATGAAGGAACCACGACTGTCAAACTCTCAAAGCTCAAGATGTTGGCTTCTAGGTTCGAAGAATTGAGGATGCATGAGAAGGAAAAAATGTTGATTTTAATTCTAAGCTATGTGACATAGTTAATGAAGCCTTTGCTCTTGGAGAGAAATATTCCGAGACAAAACTTGTAAGAAAAACTTTAAGGTCACTACCTGAAAGGTTTTTGTACAAATTCACTACCATTGAAGAAGCCCGTGATGTAAGCACTATGAGATTAGTTGAACTGATGGGCTTGTTGCAGACCTTCGAGATAAATCTGAAGCAAAATAAATAGGGAAAAAAGCAATTGCCCTTCAAGCTAAAGTTCAAAATCCCATGGTAGAAGAAGATTCTGACGACAAGGAAGGTATGACTGAATCTCTTGCTTTATTGACAAAGAATTTTAACAAAATTCTGAAGAAAATGAACAGGAGAAATAAATCTTCAAAATCTGGAAAATTTAACAATTTCAGAAAAATAATGTTACTGAAAATTCTTTTGATGCTAAGAAAGAAAGCAAGGGAATACAATGTCGGGAGTGTGAAGGCTTTGGTCACATTCAATCTGAATGCGCCAATACACTCAAGAAAATAGGTAAATCCCTAAATACCACCTGGAGTGATGAAGAGTCAGATGGCAGTTAGGAGGATGATGAGGATCATATGAGCAACAATATCACAAGTCAAGAGGTAAGACAAGATTTTGTCAATACTATTGAACAATATGTTGCAACAAATTCTGTAACAATTCTGGCAGATTATGAGGAGTTCAAATCAGTTAATTAACATTGATTCTAAATCTGAAGACTCCAGTGACAATGAAGACCTGAGTATTGATGCTATCCAAAAGACGTACAGGGAGATGTACAACAAGTGGATCAAGGTCTGCAAATTGAATAAGTCACTGGAAGTTCAAATTGCTGAACTTATCAAAGAAAAGGAAGTGATAAAGAGGGCTGCAACTAACTATGAATATCTTGCTGCTGAAAAGGAAAAGAATCTTTAGGAAACCAGGACTGAACTGAATAATCTCCAGAAGACTTTTAAGATGCCGAACTCAAGCACAACCAAGTTGGCTCACTTGCTATCACTTGGTAAGTCAAGTGGTGATCATCATGGTATAGGGTACTTTGGTGAAAGCTCAACTTCAAAGACAGCCTTTGTAAAGAATCACCAGCACCCGGATCTGGTCCCTCATCTGGTAAGAAGTCTGTCCCTTTGATCTCTAGGCATAAATCATATGGTTTTGTTCCTATTTGCCATCATTGCAGTTCGCATGAACATATTCGACCTAGATGCTTTAAATATCTAAATGCATTAAAGAAGGGCATGATCGTGAAACCATCATATTTCATAAAATAAAAAATGTCTCCTAAATTGAAGATTGATTTGTAAAATGATTCCTCTCGAAAAATTTGGATAAGAAAATCTGATTTTAGATGCTTTGCTGCTTATACTTCTTTAAAGGCATGTACTACTAATTCTTGGTATTTTGATAGTGGTTGTTCCAGGCATATGACTAGTGAAAGGAGATTCTGAAAAATTATCAAAGCTGCTCAGTTGGTCATGTAACCTTCGGTGATCATGTCAAAGGACGTGTTCTTGGCAAAGGAACACTTGGTGTAGATGAGCTTCCAAGGCTGAAAATTGTGCTACATGTGGAAGGACTAAAGGCTAACCTAATCAGCATTAGTCAACTCTGTGATCAAGAACTGTTTGTTAGATTCACTAAGGACAAGTGTCAAGTATTTGACAAAACTGAACACTGTGTTTTAGAAGGATCTAGATCATCAGACAATTGCTATATGTTGTTGCACTCACACATGTCACAAATCCTCTTTTGATGAATTACATTATGGCATCAAAAGCTTGGTCATTTAAATTATAAAAATCTGACAAAAATTGTGAATGCAGACGTTGTTCGTGGAGTCCCCAACTTTGGAAAGAAGCAACCAGGTGTATGTGGACCTTGTCAGTTCGACAAGCAAGTGAAAGCAACTCACAAAGTGTTGCAACAGATTACTATAACAAAGGTGCTGGAACTGACTTACATGGACCTCATGGGACCAATACAGGTTGAAAGTACAACTGGTACGAGGTATATTTTTGTCTGTGTGGATAATCTGTCAAGGTTTACTTGTGTGGATTTTATCAGAGAAAAATCAGATACTTTTGAGGTTTTCAAAAATATGTGTATTAAACTGAAAAATGAGAAGGATTGCAACATTGGAAAAATAGTAAGAATTAGGAGTGATTATGGTCAAGAATTTGAAAACTCTGTTTTTACTAATTTTTGCAATGAGCATGGCATAGCCCATAAGTTTTCTGCACCAAAAACACCTCAGCAGAATGGTGTTGTTGAAAGAAAGAATAGGACTCTTCAAGAGATGGCTCGGGTGATATTGAATTTTAAAAAGCTCACCTTAAGGCTTTGGGCTGAGGCCATCAACACTGCTTGATACATTGTTAACTGAGTCTATCTGATACCAAGTACAACTAAAACTCCATATGAAATCTGGAAAGGTAAGAAACCCAACTTGAGCTATTTCCATGTATTTGGTTATATTTACTACATTCTAAATGATCGTGACCGGCTAGGTAGGTTTGAAGCTAAGAGAGATGAAGGAGTATTTCTTGGATATTCCAATAATAGTCGGGCGTATTGGGTTTACAATATGAGAACCCAGACTATTATGGAATTTGCTAATGTTGTGATTGATGATTATAAGGATTTTACATATCTTTCCAAGGAAGAAGCTATAACCAGCTTCACTGAGGAAGCTGAAGAACAGGAAACATGGGAAGAATGTCTGTTACATGAGAAAATTACTGCTAGCAATAATACTGGAGATCTGTTACCTGAGAAAGCTACTGCTGAGAATGATATTGCTGAAGATGTTGAAACGACTTCTACAATAGAACCAGCAGATACAATGACTTCTGCAACAGAACCAACAGATACAGTGAATGAAATCTTTGACATTGCTGATCCAATCAGAAAAGGACCAACATCCAGGGTTCAGAAAAATCATCCCACTGATAAGATCATTGGAAATATTGATGATGGAAGGCATACAAGAGACAGGCCGAGAGTGAATTACCGAGATGTGGTCTGGTATGTATGTTTTACCTCTCAAATTGAACCAAAAAATATTAAAGAAGCATTACTTGATGAGTATTGGGTGAGTGCTATGCAAGAGGAGATGGAATAGTTTGTGAGGAATGATGTGTGGACTCTTGTTCCTAGACCTAAAGATTCCAATGTTATTGGTACCAAATGGATTTTCAAAAATAAATCTGATGAAATTGGTAACATTAGCAAGAATAAGGCTAGGCTAGTTGCTCAAGGGTACACCCAAATAGAAGGCGTTGATTTTGATGAGACTTTTGTACCCGTAGCTAGACTTGAATCAATTAAGTTGCTTTTAACCATAGCTTTCTTGTTAGGGTTCAAATTGTACTAGATGGATGTTAAGAGTGCCTTCCTAAATGAGATATTGAATGAGGAAGTATTTGTAGAGCAACCTAAGGGTTTTGAAGATCCTTACCACCCCAATCATGTGTATAGGTTAAAAAAAAGGCATTATATGGTACGAATCATAATATCAGGTCGGTCTAACCAGATTCGGGTAAGGGGGTTTATTTGCGAGGGTGGGAAGGTGTTAGACACCCAATCTCTCCCAGTCCAACCGGTTACCCAGTTCAAGGATTATTTGGCCAATTATTAAAAATTTACAAAATAAGCTAAAAACAAATAAAAACCTATAAAAATCCTAAAGATAAGTATACAAAATAAAA
>JAUPMG010259542.1:0-20724 GCA_031762675.1 Pachysandra terminalis
GTAAATTCATATCGACGTGTTAACGTCTTACATCGTCCAGGTCTGTCTCTCCTCTTAGGTATCATCGAACATCGCTCTAGACTGAGGATAGTATTGCCTACGATGTCATAGAGCATCGCTCTAAACGAAGGATAGTATCGCCTACGACGTCAACGAGCATCGCTTTAGACGGAGGTAGTATCGACATCTTACATCTTCCAAGACTATCTCTTCCTTCAAGTGTAAATTCATATCGATGTGTCGATGTCTTACATCGTCCAGGGCTGTCTCTCCCCTTAGGTATAAATTTATATTGACGTGTTGACGTATTACATCATCTAGGGCTGTCTCTCCCCTTAGGTATAAATTCATATCGACTTGTCGACGTCTTACATCATCCAGGGCTGTCTCTCCCCTTAGGTGTAAATTCATATCGGCGTATTCACCGAGACATATCTCTTTGGTGAACGTGAGACGCACCTCTAAAGCTCTCAAGAACCCGAGGGGTTGTCCCATTGCATGTGGGTGCCCTCAAGTATGACTTGAGAAGTATTTCTGCATTGGCATCCTACTGTATAGGGGTCTGGCATCCCGCTGCGGAGTACCTGTTGATATTAGCCTCAATGCATATCCATTGTAAGTGTTGATTATCCTGTGATTTATGTAATAAAAATGGTTATCACGGTAGTGCACTACGTTCTCCTTATATCTATGTCTTGGTTGTATATTCCTTGAACCGGTTCCTCGAATCGACCGGGGTTATTCCTTAGGAAGTTCCTGAGGGTTATACCCACGGGTATCAGTGGGGATCTTGCTATGTGTCGGTCATAATCCTGACGCGTGGTGGTCTGTTCTTGGGCTATCTGCCCTTACCATTTTTTATATCTACATTTCAGTCCCCCTGACCAAGACGATCATCTTCAAGATATTGGCGTGCTTATGGTATTGTTTGACTAACATTGTCACTGCACGCCGATCACTGCCCTTGAGCATTGGCGTGGTGTGGAGACGTATCTCTTAGTTGGCATCACGCCAAAGAGTATTGGCATCCCGTCGTATAGTATAGAGCCGCATCTCTAAGCCGACAACCCGCCATGCAGTATTGGCATCGCAATAGTGAATATAGAGACAGATCTCTAAGTCGGCATCTTGCCTTGGAGTATTGGCATCCCGCCATGGAATATAGAGACACATCTTTAAATCAGCATCCCCTCGTGGAGTATTGGCTTCCCGCCATGTAGTATAGAGACCCATCTCTTTGTTGGCATCCCATCGTGGTGTATTAGCATCCCGCCATGAAGTAGAGACACATCTCTAAGTTGGCATTCCACCGTGGTGTATTGGCATCCCACCTTGGAATATAGAGACGCATCTCTTAGTCGGCATCCTGCAGTGGTGTATTGGCATCCCGCCATGTAATATAGAGATGCATCTCTTAGTTGGCATCCCGCCATGTAATATAGAGATGCATCTCTTAGTCGGCATCCCGCCGTAGAGTATTGGCATCCCACCATAGGGTATAGAGGCACATCTCTTAGTCGGCATCTCACCTTGGAGTATTAGCATCTCGCTATAGGGTATGGAGGCGCATCTCTTGGTTGGCATCCCGCTATGAAGTATGGAGAAGCATCTCTAAGTTGGCATCCCACTATGAAGTATAGAGACGTATCTCTAAGTTGGCATCCCGCGGTGGTGAATTGACATCTCACCATAGGGTATAGAGACGCATCTCTTAGTCGGCATCCTGCCATGAAGTATAAAGACACATCTCTAAGTCGGTATCCCGCCATGGTGTATTGACAACCCGCCGTGGAGTATAGAGACGCATCTCTTTACTGAATGTGAGGCACGCCTCTAAATCGGCATCCCGTCGTGGTCATGTGGTATTATAATGGTCATTATTGGAGTACTTTGTTTGCTGCCAGGATCAATCCCTTAGTACTTGGATCTGTTTTTGATCCTTTCCTTTTTTTTAATGACACGCTTTGGTACATATACCAGTCCCCATGGGACTGGATAATATTAAATCATAAAAGCATTGTGTGGCACCACCTCATCCGCAAGATGGGGGCTGCCTTTGACGACCCTTTGCACCCGGGGTCTGGTACGAGTACTGTTAGTTTGACAGGATTGATATAGTAGTATCAGTACAACATGATTGATACTACTTATTAATAAATAAATAATTTATTGTTCTGGCGCCACCTCACCTGCAGGCAAGGGCTGCCTTTACTACTATTAGTTCGATAGGATTGATACATTAGTATCAGTACAACATGGATGATGCTAATTATTAATACATAAAAAATTTATTTTCATGCCGCCACCTTCGCCGCAGGAAGGGGATGCCTTTAGTACTATTAGTTTGATAGGATTGATACCAGTAGTATTAGCTTGATAGGACTGATTTTTTATTTTTTTTTGGCTTGGCGTCATGCCTTGCCTGCACCAGCATTGGTGTGACTGATACCAACAGTATTAGCTTGATAAGCCTGATACCAGCAGTGTCATCTTCATAGGACTGATACTAGTAGTAGCATCAGCTTGATAGGACTGATACCAGCAGTATCAGCTTGATAGGACTGATACTAGTTTTTTTTTCTTGGCGTTATGCCTTGCCTCCAGCAACATTGGTGTGACTGATACCAGCAGTATCAGCTTGATAGGACTAATATCAGTAGTATCAGCTTCATAGGACCGACTTAATAGGACTAATTTTTTTTTCTTGGCGTCATGCCTTGCCTGCAGCAGCATTGGTGTGGCTGATACCCGCAGTAACAGCTTGATAGGACTGATACCAGCAGTATCAGCTTCATAGGACTGATACCAGGGGTACTACCAGCTTGATAGGACTGATACCAGAAGTATTAGCTTGATAGGACTGATTTAATTTTTTATTTTTATTTTTATTTTTTTTGGCTTTGTACATGCCTTGCTTGCAGCAGCAGTGGTGTGACTGATACTAGTAGTATTAGCTTGATAGGACTGATACCAGCAGTATCAACGATACCAGCAGTTTCAGCTTGATAGGAACGATACCAACAGTATTAGCTTGATAGGGCTGATACTAGTCTTTTTTTCTTTTCTTGGCATCATGCCTTGTCTACAACAGCATTGGTGCGACTGATACTAGTAGTATCAGCTTGATAAGACTGATACCAGTAGTATCAGCCTCATAAGATTGATACCAGCAGTAGTATCAGCTTGATACGACTGATTTTTTTCTTGGCGTTATGCCTTTCCTGCAGCAACATTGGTGTGCCTGATACCAGGAGTATCAGCTTGATTGGACTGATACCAGTAGTATCAACTTCATAGGATGGATACCAGGGGTAGTATCAGCTTGATAGGACTGATACCAACAGTATTATCTTGATAGGACTGATACCAGTTTTTTGTTTTTTGGGCTTTGCGTCATGCCATGCCTGCAGCAGTATTGGTGTGACTAATAGCAGTAGCATCAGCTTGATAGGACTGATACCAGCAACAATATCAGCTTGATAGGACTGATACCAGTTTTGTTTTTGGGCTTGGCTTCATACCCGATCATCCTCGTGATCAATCCTCTTTGGGATTAATCATCCAAAGGATTGATTATCATCGGGACTTTGCTGCAATCATCAATAGATAGTCCTCCTCGGGACCTTGCTGTAATCATCAATAGCTAGTCCTGCTCGGGGCTTGCTGCAATCATCAATAGCTAGTCCTCCTCGAGACTTTGTTGCAATCATCAACAGCTAGTCCTGCTCGGGGCTTGCTGCAATCATCAATAGCTAGTCCTCCTCGGGATCTTGCTGTAATCATCAATAGCTAGTTCTCCTTGGGACTTTGCTAAAATCATCAATAACTAGTCCTTCTTGGGACCTTGCTACAATCATCAATAGCTAGTCCTCCTCGCGGCCTTGCTGCAAAAATCAACAGCTAGTCCTCTTCGGGACTTTGCTGCAATCATCAATAGCTAGTCCTCCTTGGGACCTTGCTGCAATCATCAACAGCTAGTCCTCTTCGAGAATTTGCTGCAATCATCAACAGCTAGTCCTCCTCGAGACTTTGTTGCAATCATCAATAGCTAGTCCTCCTCGGGACCTTGTTAAAATCATTAATAGCTAGTCCTCCCCAGGGCCTTGCTGCAATCATCAACAGCTAGTCCTCAGGACCTTGCTGCAATCATCAACAGCTGGTCCTCCTCAGGACCTTGTAGCAATCATCAACAGCTAGTCCTCCTCAGGACTTTGATACAATCATCAACAGCTAGTCCTCCTCAGAACTTTGATACAATCATCAACAGCTCATCCTCCAAGCACAGTCAGCGCCCTATGGGCAGTCCCCCAATCCTTGTTCCAGATGAGGAAATACCGACCTCTAATCTTGAGGTTGAAGAAGATGAAGGAAACGATGTCAATGAGGGTCAAACTCATGACACAAGCCTTATTAGCCTTGATGTTGATGCATGACATTACTGTCTTGGAGTCGGGAAGTGTGGATGCTTATGCCGATCCACTCCTTCCTCCTATTGAAGTGAATACTCGCTATATGTTCGTAAAGAAGATCTTCATTCCTTCCGCTTACGGTTCTACTCTTCGAAGGATCGTTGATTGTTATGGCAATCCTGGTACTGAGATATCTTTCTCCACTCCTCCCCTTCTATCATTCTTCTACTGAACTGCATGTTTACTGGTGGGACATCTGCAGGAGACACAACTCTCTGCTCTTACCATGGATGATCTCCACAACATGCGAAATGAGCTAGAGGATCCCTTAGCAACTAGGATGAAGCTAGATTGGTTGATAGCGCACTTGGACGCCATGGGTGAAGCTCTAGAGCACTTCACATGCTACTGAGAGTTGAAGGTTTCCCCCACTACTCGTCTAGAATTGGAATCTGACATAACCAATCCCTTACTCTTGATCTCTTGTGAATAGTGGCATCGGTTCTCATCGCTCATAGCCTATAGGGTATGTAAGAGACTTAGGCAAAGTACATGGAGTATTTTCCAGCTCATGCAAATTTCCTGGTAGGTGCTCTTCACATCTCTCTTTAACAACGTGAATAGATGATGCTCTGGCTTGCTCTACGACCCTTGTCTTGCTCTTCGATATTGACATTCTTCTAATGGTGATCTGTATGTAGGAGACTTAGTCCCCTAGTGGAGTGCTAATGTTTCGTGGGTGGTTTTGTGAATAGTCATCAAGTATGATATTACTGATCAACGGGAACCTAAATGAACGAGTGACTGTATCCCATCTCTAGAAGAACTAAAAAGTCAAACTTGTGAACCGTCTAACACCGGTCGAACCAGGCTAAGGAAAATAGTGGGTCAAGGTGCTAGAGGTTCTCCAACCCTAGGGCTCTAATTGGGTTCATAACTGAACCTTTTCCAGGTTGCCACGTACCCAAATAAGGATCAAGTCAAACGTAGTTCAAGGTCTAGTAATTTTGGCAAAGGTCTCCCCCTTTTGTGATTTCTCCTCTCCTTTTTCATCATCTGTGAATGAGGGAAGTGAGCTAGCTTTTGGAAGGGAATTAACCGCAGTTAGAATTCCCAACCACTATTTCTGACGGTGGTTAAAACGTTCGCCTGGGGTAGTACGCATTATGTACCCAGTCCCTTAGGTGGACCAATCACAAGTCGTTTAGATAATTATAGGTTTGCCACTGAGAAACCGCGATACGGCCTATAACCCCAATACAGCCAAGTGTCGGCAAGCCTCACGACCCGTTGATATGGGCGTTGGCAATCAGTAAATATTCATGGTAATGAAAGCTGTTTAGCCTTGACGTTGTCGAGACTGTCTAGTCTTGGCGCGAGGCTACTAGTCTTAGTACTTTCCGCACTTTTGAGACTATGTGAGCTTCTACATCGTTGAGGTTCCCTCTAGACAGAGGCTATGTATCACCTTCTACGTCATTGAGCATCGCTCTAGACGGAGGATAGTATTGCCTACGACGTCACCGAGCATCGCTCTAGACGGAGGGTAGTATCACATATGACGTCATCGAGCATCGCTCTAGACGGAGGACAGTATCACCTACGACATCATCGAGCATCGCTCTAGACGGAAGATAGTATTGCTTACGATGTCACCGAGCATCGCACTAGATGGAGGAAGTATCGCCTACGACGTCATCGAGCATTGCTTTAGACGGAGGATAGTAGTGCCTACGACATCACCTAGCATCGCTTTAGACGGAGGATAGTATTTCCTATGACGCCATCGAGCATCAATCAAGATGGAGGATAGTATTTCTACGACGTCACCGAGCATCACTCTAGACGAAGGATAGTATCGCCTATGACGTCATCGAGCATCACTCTAGATGGAGGATAGTATCTCCTACGACGTCATCGAGCATCGCTCTAAATGGAGGAAGTATCGCCTATGACGTCATCGAGCATCGCTGTAAACGGAGGATAATATGGCCTATGACATCACCGAGCATCGCTCTAGACGGAGAATAGTATTGCCTACGACGTCACCAAGCATCGCTCTAGACGGAGGTAGTATTGCCTACGACGTCACCAAGCATCGCTCTAGACGGAGGATAGTATCGCCTACGATGTCATTGAGCATTGCTCTATACGGAGGATAGTATCACCTATGATGTCATCAAGCATCGCTCTAGACAGAGGTAGTATCAACGTCTTACATCTTCCAGGGCTATCTCTCACTTCAGGTGTAAATTCATATCGATGTGTCAATGTCTTACATCGTCCAGGGCTGTCTCTCCCCTTAGGTATAAATTTATATTGACGTGTTGATGTATTACATCATCCAGAGTTGTCTCTCCCCTTAGGTGTAAATTCATATCGACGTGTCGACGTCTTACATCATCCAGGGCTATCTCTCCCCTTAGGTGTAAATTCATATCGGCGTATTCACCGAGACGCATCTCTTTGGTGAACGTGAGACGCACCTCTAAAGCTCTCAAGAACCCAAGGGGTTGTCCCATCGTAGGCGGGCGCCGTCTAGTATGACTTGAGAAGTATTTATGCATCGGCATCCTACTGTAAATGGGTCTCGTATCCTGCTATGGAGTACATGTTGATATTAGCTTCATTGCATATTCGTTGTAAGTGTTGATTATCTTGTGATTTATGTAATAAAAAGGGTCATCACAGTAGCTAGCAACCTTCTCCTTATATCTATGTCTTGGTAGTATATTCCTTGAACCGGTTCCTCGAATCGACCGGGGTTATTCCTTAGGAAGTTTCTGAGGGTTATACCCATGGGTATCAGTGGGGATCTTGCTACGTGTTGGTCATAATCCTGACACGTGGCAGTCTGTTGTTGGGGTATCTGCCATTACCATTTTTCATATCTATGGGTAGATAGGTTGTGAATGTAAGGAATGAGGATTGCCTTGGTGTATACCATTCTTAGTAATGCTGGATAGACAGTCTGGAAGTGCATTATAAGGAAGAAATTTATGATGAGTATATTGGATTACCTTGTCTTTAAAACACATGATAATTAAAGACTTAAAATAGGTTGATTGATATGACTATAAAATTAATTATGATACTAAAACAAATATTTTCCAGAAATTGGAGACAATGCTGTTGCAAATGCATTGAATCAAATTCTTTGAAAATAGAGAGGAATTAGACACGTACACAAATAAGAGAGTAAACAAAGAAAATATAAGTGTATAAAATATTTAATCGTTATAATGATTAAAAATTTATGTGGTATGACTAAGATTTTAATTTAGATCTAGATCAAGAGAACTTATTATAAGTTTTGACCCGGCCTGACTCAACAACCGAATGAAACTAAGTATTCACCTAAGTAAATTATATACATTGAATTGAAATAAATGTTTTGTAGAAAATATGTCTAATATTGTTTGATAAATGATATCACGTTGTTTACATACTTTGAGGGTTTTTTTGTAAACTTATTACCATGATTCTAGAACCGTGTCAATAATTATCATTAATAATGTCGTAAGGAATAATAAGAGATTACATAATGAAATTATAGGTGTGTACATTAATCGAGTAATGAATAATCATACCTTAATTTGTGTATAAAGCTAATACTGAATTGAACATTAATGAATAGTGATGATTTTGTGAGAAGTCATATTATAATTGAATATGAAACAAGAACGAATGTAGGTATTTTTGCGAAATATACAAAAGAAATCATCTTGGTATAGACTATAAATGTGAAATAAAACATAGTGTAAATAATACATGTTGTGTGAAAACGAAATATGTGAGTGTATGAAAATAATAATATATGCTTATCAAGTGTAGATTATTAATAATAGTGTTGCATTATAAACATACGGTAAGTAAACTGTGTAAGTACAATACATGATAAGTAACCAAAGGATTGCACATAAATGTAAGAATACGTATCGAATATTAGAATAAATAAAAGAATGGGTTAAGTTATTGAGTATGGGGGTAATACTAAATAAGGTTGCATATTCTCATTATTAATTAATATCAAATATAAAGGAAAAAAATCCTAAATTGATTTAATACAAAACCATATGAAGATTTCCTACATACTATTTTATCATAGGATGAGATTTTGACATGTTAAGATTGATTGTAGTTAACTGTGTGATGATATTAATGTTATAAATTTCACACTAGGGCGATTGAATCCTTATGAGATAATAAAAGTAAAAGTGAAATGAAAGTGTTTGACCCATTCAATCCTTATGAGATAATAAAAGTAAAAGTGAAATGAAACCCTATTAGTGGTTTGAATATAGAATTAGAACAACCGTAAATTTGGGGACAAAATTTCTTTTAAGGGGGTAGTTTGTTAGATTGTAGTGACCCTAACCCGAAAATTAATATAATAAATTACTTTGGGATTATCTATATGAATTAAATAATCTTAATTGGAAATCCAAGTTTTAAATTGATTAATTAGTGCCTCCAATTGGTAAAAGAACTTCAATTAGTTAAACTAAGAGTAATCATAATCTTTAGATTAACTTTATAAAAGAAACTGTATTGTTTTAATTGAATATAGGAACTAATTGTAATGGAAATATATATTTTGATAGATATAGTACATAATTTGGGTCAGATTGTAATTAAGGACAAATATGGGAGCATGGAGTAATTAAATGAATTTAGGTTGGGATCTGGTCGTGTAGCCCATTTGATAATAATAGGGTCAAATGAATTATTGTTTGATTTGGACATGTCAGACAGGGGGGATAAGGTGGTCAAATGGTTGAGTCAATAGGGG
Organism: Pachysandra terminalis; assembly: GCA_031762675.1. NCBI lineage: Eukaryota > Viridiplantae > Streptophyta > Magnoliopsida > Buxales > Buxaceae > Pachysandra > Pachysandra terminalis. The sequence goes on from JAUPMG010259542.1 coordinate 9,202, forward strand.
CAGTTTAGAAAAATACAATATTTGAGTTTTCAGCAATTTAGTAATGAAGGGAAAGTCTCCCTAACTATCACTACCCTTCCAAATAGGATAGTGGGTTGAAAGGAAACTTCCCACCTTATAGTGCACGATCAAGGAAAGGAAAATGGAGAGAAAGAGTTTCTGGTTTTGCAGAAGAAGAGAAGAGAAATAATGAGAAAAGGAAAAAGAAGAAAGGGAGAAGGAAGAAAGGAGGCTAAGGAAGAAGAAGGGTAGAGGAAGCTTGGTGCATCATCAGGCTTGAGAAATCTGCAGGAACAGTAATCCTAGAATGAGAGGTAGGGATTTCCATAGTTTCAAAGGTAGTTACACTCATAGGAATATGATAAACTTCTTAGGATGAGTATCTAGATTCTTTGTTTTGCATGAAAATATATGATTGAACCATGTTTAGATTGATTTATGTGTTTTGTAATGATAACATGAATATATGTGCTTGGATCATGTGATTTATGCTAGATCTAACATGTGAATCCATGTTTAGATGCTAGGCTTTATGTATACCATGTTAGTGGGAATGAATGGTAGTATAAACTTTGATTTTGTATAAGAAAAGTGTGATTTTAGGTTTGTGAGAAGTTGGGCATGAAGCCCTAGATTTTTTCATAATTTTATGGGCATTTTATGACCTTGGTAGGTGCCTTAGTCCAACCAATCCACATTGCCGAGGCCCCCATTTTTGCTGGCCTTTCAGCCGAGCTTCGGTAGGAACCGAGCACCTCGGCAAGACCCTCGGTCCCATCGAGCCTAATGTCGAGCTCCAATGGGTCCCACACTTTAGGGACAACATGTCTTTAGTATATGAATGTTGTGTGTGGTGTTGGTTTGTGGGAATTATGTGTGTGTGAAGTTTTGTGCAACAAAATGTATTAGTTACTCCCAGTTTAATATGTGCTGTGACCATGTATGGTGTGTTATGATGTATGATGAGGTTTATAGAGAGTTATAACATGAGATAGTTTGTGTGGTATGATGTTGGAGTGAACGATAATCAAAGCATGAGAATTTGTTGGTGTATGATATGTGGGTCCTATATGAGCCTTGTGAATTGTAATGTGATATGTGTGGAATGATCCTAGAGTGATCATGGTTGAATCTAAGAACTCTTTAAATAAGAAGGTCTAATGTGAACGTGTGGATGATGGATTTCTGCCTTGGGTATTATCCCTTGAAAGAAATGGTAAGATGGTGAATTTCTACCTTGGGTATTATCCCCTGAAAGAAAGATGGTGGATTTCTACCTTGGGTACTATCCCCTGAAAGAAAGATAGTGAATATCTACCTTGGGTATTATCCCTTGAAAGAAACATGGTGACATTTTCTACCTTGGGTTAGCATTCCCTAAAAGAAAAGGATAATAAGATTTCAGTACTCCTTAGATAAGAGGATCTGATGTGGTTGATTAAGCACATTCCTGGAACAGTGTTTCCTAGAGGAGATGTGGGATTGTTTATATAGTTAGGCTTAACCTAACACCCCTTCTGCATTTGTTTCATCATTTCATCTCATCATAATCATTTGCATCATAACATCACATTGCATTGCATTCTTGACTGTGAGTGTTTTTTCATCATTTGTGTGTTCATGTTATGTTCAATTGAATAAATTCATATGTGTGTGATGAAAAGTTGTTGATTGAGTTGTGATGTGATGTGTGGTTGTTGATTGATTTGTGTGTGTGATGTGTGATTACTGAATGAGTTACAGTGTTATGTATGATTGTTGTTTGGGTTATGGTGTGATGTGTGGTTTGTTGGTTTGATTATTGTGCGTGAATTGAATGGTAAACAATAAGGAGGAATGTTATAGCATAGAAGGAACCATGAGATTTGGTAGCCTGGTGAGATGATTTGTGTCATGACAGAGTTCGTGAGGATATTTGTGTTTGGACAAATTGTATATGTATGTGTATCATGACAGAGTTCATGAGGGTATTGGTGTTTTGGGCAAGTTGTGTATGTTTATGATTATGGTGGTATATGATGACATGCTAATGATGTGAGTTATAACATGTTAATATTATGTTTATAACTGTGGTGGTATGTGAATGAATATAAGGATATGACTGTAATGGGGTTAATGATACGTGAGTATTATGATATTGAGTTGAAGACTGTGATGATTACTTGATTTAAATGATAAATGTCTACTGTGGCTTGCTTGAATTAATTTGATTTATTATATGACTATGAAGGTTGTTATTGTAGATTCTTTGGATTATTCCTATTGAGCCTCCAAGCTCACCCCTATGTTGAAACAGGTGGATCCCTAGAGTGATAATGGACCCAAGATGGGACACACTAGAAGGATGTGAATAAGGTTATGGGAACCTTAAGAACTATTTATTTACTATTGAATTTTGGATTTATTATTTTTTGTTTTGACCCCAAGTGGGCATGAATAATGTAATCTTTTGATTATGGTTGTTGAATTTTAGTTGCAAGGTTTTAATTTTATGAGACTTCCACTGATTATAGTTATGCTCTATTGGACCATGAGTTGGTTGATTGGTTTGGTCGCGTCCATGGGTTGGATCCGAAGGTCATTCCCTTGGAAATCCTGAAGATTATATATCTCGGATTTGAGGCACGACAATGAGATAGCCAAAATGGACTATCATCTGGAAAGTCTTCGCTTAGGGCCTCAGAGTAGGCCAATCCTTCACCTTCACCGAGGTCTCATCCTCCAGCAATGTCCCCTTGGACTGAAGATGTCCTACTGTCCTTTGACGATAGGGACAGAATTCGAACTCTATCTCCAAATCCAGTACGGTGGCTAGAGAAACTGTACTTTTTGGATAAATGTGAGACTATATTATTGCCCATTGAGTTGTGTCCAGGTAAAGCCTCTTCATCCTTTCTTTGATGTTCTAGAATCACACATGAGCTTACCTTCTGTACCTCCCCCATAGGAACATCTGCTAGAAGTTGGCATCCACCATGGTCTCCACCAAACGCTCGTTCCGAGACCTTGTGAGATCTTCACACAACAGGTCTAGATGCTTGTACATCATCCTCAAGTACAAAGGTGCGTGTAGTACCCTATACCCCCTTGCTATCTTGACTGCAAGGAGGAACACTTGCTCGGTCACCCTATCTACTATGTAACCTTCGAGGATAAACCTCGAGAGCCAAAAGGCCTTCAAATGAATAGGGTTGTTCTGGCCTTCGCCCCAAAATCCCTTTATTTCCCTAGTGTTCTTCTTCATGGGCTCTTCTTCCTTCCATAAGTATCTAAGCCAGCATGCAAAGATGTGTTTGGAGCTCTTGCCCTCTCCTCTGGCCTTCATATTCGACTTTCAGAGGAACTTCTTCAAAGACCTCTTCAGAAGATCCTCTGAACGCTTCTCCTCCGGAGACAACTAGTTTCTACTAGTACAGAGAGATATTAAAGGACATCTATGGAATCCAAAGTCAAGGTTATTTCCCCGAAGGATATCACAAAAACTCGGTCCTCCGGAACCAATCGAAAGACTAAGCTCTTCATGCCTAAATAATCTCCGTGGAACTCTCCCACAAAGATCTGGATTGCTTCTAGCACTCCTGCCGCATCAGGCAAATTATGTTAATCATGGTTACCCAAAATGTGCTCACACCATGAAACCCAACCCACGGGCAAGTTGAAGTGAGACCAAATCCAATGTCAGACAGAGGGTTGTCACCCCCTGTTAATCTGAAAATACGGAACCTTCTCCATCACTGGGAATCCTGTGGTGAACTCCGTCCCGTATTCATAAGGACTATTGGGAACTTCTTCTTCTTAAAGGGACACATTCCTATCCTGATTAATGGAAGCGCTCCATAAGTGTCCCTTCAAACCTGCAATGTCAACAACCCATTCAAGAAGCATGGGTGCTAACTGATAAAGCAGCAGAAGAAGTTATGACACTTGAGGAAGCCATTAAAACACTGGTTCGAAGTTTGAAAGATTTGAAAATAGAAGTTATAGGGAACACAAGAAGATGAAAGCTCAGAAATATCAAATTTTGTAGAAGACTTATTTCTTTGCAAAATTTATATTTATACACAAGAGGCAATTTCTCCCTCCTTCCATGAAAAGTTCAAACATTCTTGGCGGTTCTTGTACGATCATGGGATGAAATCATCCCATTTTACTGCAACAAGGCACATCTATTGTCTTTGCATTTAATGCGCATTATCCCAAAGTGTACAGTATTTAATGGCCGTCATATTGAGGTATGCTCTCATGTTTTTTATATTCAAAATAAAAACCAGAGCATGGGGGGCTAGTGATGATCTGGCTATCTAATTAATCACATTGGGCGTGTGTCATAATTTTAACAAGGGAGATCCTGTTTATAATATATGACCGAAAGCCCCAAATAATTCATAAAGAAATATAACTGCTCCCACGCTAACTTACGTGTGTGAACTCCAAATGGCTTCCACCAATTTACTAGGCCACGCCATCACTCTAATGATCTTTAGTCCATATCAAAGATCTCCAACATTCCTATCTTGTTAGAATTAACTTCGTTAATAAGTAACCTCTTTGAAGAATGGAATTGTTACTGTAGATCTACCATAGGCTAACCACCACGAGATGGTCAATTCGTCTAAGGATTAGTCACCCTTAAAAGACTAAGGGTTAGTCACCCTTAAAGGACGAAGAGTTTGTCCCTTTTGAAGGACAAGTTATGGGTCTGTCACCCTCAAAGAAATTGATTAAAATCTTTCTAACTTTGAAGGAATCTCTCTAGGAAAGACCTTCGAAGGAATGTCTATTCACTCATCCTAAGGAATACCTTCAGATGACATCGTCAAGAAATAAGTACAGACTATGTGGGACTCATTATTGTACTTTATTTAAAGATAATTTCGAAGGAAGCACATTTATATCTGATTTCATTGAATTCATTTCAAGGGCACTCAAATTGATTGCTTGACCTAGAACCTTGAAGGATCTTATGATAACTTTGCATTATAAGGACTATTGACCATGAAAACAAGTTAACTCGTGAAGATCTTAAATCTAAGATCTATAGATGGGTAATTCGATAATATATTGGTCACCTTGTGAGATATATATTGTTATTTTGATTTCCTTCGAAGGAATATAGATTGGCTTACCAAAAGTGCTTCCCTCGAAGAAGAACGAAGGTCTGAAGAACATTTGTTATGGAATTCGAATGCCTCATTTGTTTAAAGATGATTGCAATAAATCCTCAAATAGTCACGTGATAAACCTTGGTAACTTATATATATATATATATATATATATATATGTATGTATATTTACTAGAGCGGATTTTGTCTTATCAGGAATGTTAGGGATAAGAATAGATACGTTGCTTTGGATATATATACATGCATATTACACATTTCATTGATCTGTGATCTCTTGGATCCCAAGGCAACCCATTATAGAGCAGGTTCACTTGAAATCAAGTGATTCACCACAATTTCCTTCTGGAAATAACTTATGCGCGTTGATCATGTGTAAACATTAGATATGCTTCTTGCATGGAGATATTTCCAATCATCTCTCTGGACATGGGCCTGATTAACACATGTCTTGGTCAAGAGAATGAGATTTTGGATGGTTTTGTCTATAAATAGCATAGCATGCCCTCAAATCACAACAAGTTTTAAGTTTGAAAAGTCCAAGATTGTCTGAAAACTTATTGGTTACAATCCTCTCAACGTATAACTCTCATTTACAAGAAAGAGACACAAAAGTGATAACTTATTTGACTCTTTGGGAAATAAAAGAGAGTCTCGTATTCCTCAAATACTAAGGTTCTCTGCTCTGTAGTGTACATTCTTGTTGACAAACCTAATATCTCGAATTCCTCTTTCTTTGCTCCTCTCTTTATCTTATTTACAAGTTATAATTGAGAAAAAACAATCTTGATAGAATGGTTGCATGACAGTTAAAACTATCTTGAGATAGATCCTTTAGAATTTACCTTTGTATTGGTGAACTATTCTATCAATCAAATGCATTCGAGTTTGTTACAAATTCTGCACTGCCAGTACCAATATTAACAGTTAAAATGGCATTATAACACCCCTTATCAGGTCATGCTCTCAAGTAGGGATGTAAACGAGCCAAGCCAAGCTTTGCCCAGCTCGGCTTGGGCTCGTAAAATTTGGACCAGGCTCAGGCTCGACTCAAGCTCAAAATATTTTTTTGGGATCAGTCTCAGCTCAGGCTCTCTAATTTTTTAAGGCTCAGGCTCGTCTCACAAAAGCTCAGCTCGGCTCATAAAAGCTCAGCTTGTGAAAAAAACTCATTGATAGGAGAAGCAACTAATCTGGCCAAGTTTCTGTGCAAAAAACAATCATGATAATAAAAAAAAATTAAATACCTAATTAACGAAGAATTAGAGCAAGAGAACGAGAGGGTGACCTGTAAGTATGTAATAAACCATGCTCTCTCAACAAGAAGACGCTAGAAAATTTGAAAAGGTCGAGATGGCTATCGATGCCACCATTCTCTTTGAGATAAATTCAGAAAGAGAGATAGATGAAGGGGCAGAGGAATTCCTGATTTTCTGAGAGAACAACGGAAGTGAAACAGGTGATTGTTGCTTGTCGACTATTTTTACTGATGTGACTTAAAACGCTTTAACTTCTACTCTGCAAAACCATAAAGTAGTTTTTATTTGGAGGAAGGATTCAAGGGATTTAAATGGTAAATATTAGCTATTTATGAGGGCGTGTTTGAAAATTACAATCTATTTATTTCAAGAAATAGGCTCTTTGAATTGGGGGACAGACAAAGGCATTCGAATTTGGATTTATTCATTCAACGAACTGATTCGTTGGCTTTATGCTTTTGTCATTTGTTAGGATTTAGTTGTTGAGATTTGGGTATTTTTGGGTTTGGAGGCATTGTTCCTGTTAGAATTTTCTACTCCATCGACGGTTCTCACATTGCTTGACCTAGTTATCCATTTCAGGCTCAATCTAACCAAGGTATGGATTTTTTTTTTTTACATATTTTTTTGTTACAATTCTAGTTAGTTTTGGTTCATAATTTTAGGAACTTGCTTCATAATCGAAACATTTTATTTTCCTTTAAGCCAAGTATTTTTTTAATCAGTAATCAATTAACCAGTATATGCCCTTAATTACTCCCTGGCAGAGTTTCCACTGAAGTGGATGCTTGCGATCAATTAACCGTTGTTTTTTTTAGAAACGATGTACTTTCTTTAATTAATCAGTAATCAATTGACCTCTATATGGCCTTGATATAATAATCCTCAAAGTTTTGAGGTTGCTATCTCATGCAATTAAGAAGGCCTAGTTATGTTCAAGTTTTGTATTCTTAAAATGAGTAATTTACATGGTTTCTTGTATTGATAATATGAATATGAGTGGTCCTAAGTACCATTGTATGTAATTTAGACACAGCACCGGATTACATCAATAAAAATGGGAGTAGTATGAAGATTTATTTCGCTAACTGATGTAGTAGCATTTATAGTCTTAGCTGGTTATTTTTGGAAAAAGAAAGTTAAAATTTTGTATTATTAATATGAATAATTTAAATTAAATGGTTTTTTGTATTGATAAAATGAATATGAATGGCACTAAATACCAATGTATGTAATTTAGAGTCAGTACCAGATTACATCAATAAACAGGGGAGTAGTATGAAAATTTAGTTCGCTAACTGCTGTAGTAGCATTTATAGTCTTAGCTGGGCCTGGAAGTTGTATGGGTTGGATATTTGTCCAACCCAATTTTTTCAGATTAATTTCTATTGTTGGATTGCAGTAGCAAGAGATTCACCAGTACTTGTTAATCTGTGTAAGAAGAAAGAGATGAGAGATGGGCTATATGAGGTAATTGGGTCTAATAGTCTTGTGATATTAGTCAATGAGAATTTGAGTGGCTTGCTGTGTCTTATGTTTTGATTCTGAGCATGGTGGCTTTTGGTTTGCAAAATATCTATTGATGTGCTGACTTGGTTGATACTGGGTTAGCTTGGATTTTCTATTTCGACTTGGGTGTTGCCCTTGTTAGGATTTGCTATTTTGACATGGGTGTTGCCCTTGTTAGGATTTCCTATTTCGACTTACTTGATTCATGTTCCCAATGCCATAGTGTGGCTTTTTTTATTCGATTGTAAATTCTACTGTATTATATGTGTTATTAATGATATTTTCCTCTCCCTTTTTTTGCAGCATTATAAAATACAATGGTTAAAAAGGTATCCAGGTCAAAACATTCATTGAAATATGCTAGTACTTCGTAAATGCTAGAAATTCGAGTACTTGGATTTTATACAAGTAACTGTATTATAGTACAATTTATTTTTTTAAATTAATGGCATGCTTAGGTTCTTGTTCGATGGCTATTGTCTTATCTTGTGTTAATTCAGCCAAGATTTCCTGAAACAACACATGAAAATTAATAAGGGCTCAAGAGTCAGAAATAAACTGTCAAATGTTAGTTCTGCTTTCATCATAATTTTTTATTGCGTAAATAATTATTGAACGTTATAACAAACATTTTGTTCTTGTTTGATTCAGATTACATGCCAGACAAGTTTGTCTTGGAAATTGTATCCGCTGAGAAGAAGGAGAGATATGTTAAGATGGCCGCTGCTGAGAAGCAGGCTCATGTCGAAGTCGGCCCCACACGTGCCTCTGCCAGGAAACACAAACAGGTTAAAGTGTTTTGTTTTATTTTATTTTCTTTGTTCGTAAATGTAGGTACGTTCCATTATAATAAATTTTATTACTGATGTAGCTTTGTGTATATGTTGCCTAATATTTTATTTCATTCTTGTTTATTTGTAGGGTGTTATATTTTTGAGATGCTCTCTTGGTCGATTTGTTAAGTTGGTACAAGATTTAAATTTAAATGAGACCAAAGATATTTGATACGTAGCACAAGATTTGGTGGGCTGTTAAGCCTACAATGTACTCTGTTACATAGGTTATTATGTTTATGATTGGTTGAGAGGGTAGATATGATAGAGAAGCACATCACCTTAGGATCAAACAAAGTAGTTATGTTTGATCCCAGTGATGTTGAGTTTATCATGGGATTGTCGTCCCATGGTTTAGATGTTGACACATCGGAGGGTCAGACTTTGGAGTTAGTGGACTTGTACAATAGTTTTGAAGAAAGGAATGGTAGTATTAGTCATAATTTTTTGGGGGAGTGATCGAAGACACCGCTGTCAGATGATGACTTCTTAAGATGTTTTGTCCTTTTCGCTATATGTACTATTGTTTGTCCATTGAGTTCGCTCGATGTAAGTTCAGATTTTCTTGCTTTGTTATTGGATGTAAAAAAAAATCGGGGAGTATAGTTAGGGTAAATTTTTATTAGACAAACTCTTGGTCCACGTGAATGGGTTCCAGAGTGGAAAAAAGAAAGGCGTCAATGGTTGCCTGCTCTTTGTACAGGTAATATTAATTTATATTATGAATTTTTACTAATGTTTTACAAACACCTTTGCATTCTAAGGCTTCTTGTTTGTGATACAGATGCTTTATTACAATCGAGTGGTTATCAAAGGCTCCTTGCCGAACAATTTGACACCACGCATGGCATTGTGGACGGATGAGGCAGTTAAAAGTAGAGAGATGGAATAGAAGTGTTTGGGAGGAGACAGACTTGGTCGGGTAAGCTATTCTCGTGGGAATTTTATATTGTTATGAGACCTTATGTTTTAGAAAAACCTTCATACGTATTCTAAATTTGATGAATTGCAGGTCATTTCAAGGAGAAATGGTACTCCCCATTTTGAAGATCCCATTGAGAATGTGGACGTAGATAATATCAACCTTGGCCCATTCTTCAATGATGTTGATCCCGTGATTATTTCATGCATTTCACTTGAAACACCATAAAGGAAAAGTTGAGTCTTAGTGGACCTTTTTGTAAGTATATAAAATTCAGTTTTGCTTTTTTAAATATTATAAAAATGATTATACTATTTGAAAACTAGTGGTCGTGCACTATAGCTCTAGCACTCGTTCCAAACTACCTTTATTAATTTTAGAAACATGTAAACTAAAATTTTTTGTTTAGATTTATTCATTTGACGAATTGTGGTGCAACCCTGAACACTAGGTGGTGAACCTCTGTCCACTAGGTGGTGCATCCTTGCATCACAAAGTGTGCAAGGGATACCTAAATGGTGGTGCACCCTTACACCACCAAGAGTGTAGTGGTATGCCCATTGGGTGTTGCATCCCTTCTCACTAAATGGGCAGGGATCAACCACCCAGTGGGCCCTCCCTTGCACACTTGGTGGTGCTAGGGTGCACCACCTATTGGGCATCCCTGCACACTTGGTTGTGCAAGGATGCACCTCTAAGTGGATAAGGATGCACCACCTAGTGGGAAGGGATGCACCACCAGTGGGAAGGCCCTTGCTCACTACGTGGTGCAAGAATCCACCACTAAGAGGGCAGGGATGCACCACTCAGTGGGAAAGGATGCACTACCTGGTGGAACTGCTCCTGCAAACTTGGTGGTGAGGGGTTGGACCACTCGGTGTGCAGGGATGCACCACCTAGTGGGCAGGAATGCACCACCCAGCAGGCATCTAATCACACTTGGCGGTGCAACGATGCACCCCTAAGTGGGCAGGGATGCACCACCTAGTGGGTAGGGACGCACCACCCATTGGGAATCCCATTTCACACATGTTAGTGCAAGGATGCAGTAGTAAGTGGGCAGGGATGCACCACCCAGTGGACAGGGATGCACCACCCTGTGGTCAAAGGTGTTATTGAACAATAGTCATTAAAAGACCGACCTTTAAAATACATATATGTTAATAGAAATTTTGAGTGTATTGTAAAAGCCTTGTACATAATATCACATAATTATAAGTAATCTTTTATCTTCCAAGAAAAAAAAGAAAAGAAAAAGGTGTGCCTTTCTTATGAAGTGTACCAAGAAACCGTTGTGCAGGTTGTGCAAGCTTATCTGTTGAACATTATGAAGTATTGCAAGGAAATCCAAACTGAATACGAGTCCCTTAAAACTTACATTGGAGGTAGGGGTACCTATAAGCGTTCGACCCACGAAGTAATGCTAGGAACAACGAGGAAATCCAAAAACTCGGGTCCACCATTAAATGAAGGTACACTTTGTTTGTTGGGATTTTGATATTCAAGACCTCTGTCTCCCTAAAAATAGTTTGGTAATGTAACTGATTTTCCTCCCTCCATGTAACAACATGAAAAATTCAAGTAGAAAAATTATTTTTATATAAGGGTACAATAGTAATTTAGTAGGAAAAACTATATCCTTAAACACTTATATAATAAATATATACTTATATTTTTATATAAGGGTACAATAGTAATTTAGTAGGACAAACTATATCCTTAAACACTTGATCTATATTATTTTGTGATCAGACATTAAAACATAATGTATTGTTTTAGGCTTAATTAATTAAGTATTGGGCTTAATTAGAAGGAATTGGGCTTATAAAATTTAACTGGGCTTAATTGATTAAGTATGAACTTTAATTAATTAAATTAGC
>JAUPMG010259552.1:0-20723 GCA_031762675.1 Pachysandra terminalis
ACATAAGCTGGAAGCCAGAATGAGTAAACCTTCAATGAAGTGTATTCACTCATGTTCCAACATTATAAGAAAAGTGCAATAAGTGTACAATGTGTAATAAGCAGTATATGTGCTAGTGTTGAACAGTGTGGTGGTTTAACTATAAATATACACAATCTGAAGTTCTCTCCCATTCTCACAAAGTATATCTCAGCAGTCAATAACCCTGCAACTATATGCATAGATTTATAGGAAAATTAGGCCAAGTGTTTCATACACAAGGCTCTCACACTGATATAAACAAAGATATGCAAATGCAAGTGAAATGCAAACGCTGTATGGAAAGCGAAATATCGTAAGTTCTCAGGTGATCCCAATCTCTATTCGAGGTGTTCCAACAACTTGAATGCGCCCCAGGATGTTCCAGCAACCTGAAATCATCCCCCATATGAACGGACTAAGGGATAGGATTATTCTATGGCTTTCAACCTAGGAGGCACAATCCCCCCACTTATTCTTGATCACGGACCTACGGCCAAAGCTCACATCCACATGTTTAATTCCTCCAGGGAATCTTACATACTCAAAATCCAACAGAAAATATAACATGGTCTCACTGTCTCCCAAGCTTACACCAATGTTCGGATCCTTGGGATTGTTCACCATCTTCCAAGCTTACACCAACGTGCGGATCCTTAGGTAACCATCATCCCTCAAGACTGTAGAGGCCTCCCTATGTGGGTTCACTCTCAGCTTGGGTACGATCACAGGGTCCTCTCATAGGACTATAATGGCTATCAAGTCAAATATCTTTTGCGTTAGTCTAAACCCGAGGGTATCATGTGGGGTATTAGACTAGGCCATCACAGTCAGAAGGGCCATATGCAACATCCATATTCAAATTCATTTATTAATGCATCATACAATGTTTCACAGACATATATTCAAATCATCAAACATATGGGCACAGTCCCATAATCTACTCTACCAAATAACTCAAAGTGCGCAAGCAACTAGTAAATCTATATTTATGATCTATAAGGAAAACAAGGCAGTTATATTCTCATAGGCAAATGAGGTCAGACCAGTTGGGCACACAGGCACCAAACTCCACATCAAGATATTAGAACCTTTAAACATAATCCATTCATTATAGACATGTCTACGAGGCACCAGGATGCCTAAGCCAATCATATTCTCAAAGGAATTATGCAAGAAACACCTCAATAATGCCTTTTCATCACGAATGAAGGTTATTACTTTACTAAAACTACCATTTGCATCCAAACACATGTAATATGATGGTATAGAGCTAATAGGAGTGTTTTGAAACCATACACACTTGTTTTCCCAAAATCTCATATTGCTCGACCAAGTCTAGAAAATCCAACTTCTGAGTTGAGGGGTCAAATTTTGCATGATAAGTCTATTTGTCTTGAAAATAGGCCAAACATGTGTGGTTGGTCAAGATTCACGCCCTCCCATTTGAATCACTCAAATTGGACCAAGGGAGCTGCTCGGCGGGGTGCTCGGTGACCCTTCGGAGTGCCGAAAAGTGCAAAAGTGTGCCAAATAGTTTGGCACCTCAGGGTTTAGTCCAAATGAGTCTCGATAGATGAGAAGTCAACTCAGTTTATTCACAAGTTTGGTTCAGCGACCTCTTAGGCCCGCTGAAAGGGGCTCGGTGACCTCTTAGGCTGTCTTCGGTGACAAAACCAGAGATTCAATATAAGCTCTGAGATTTGGCGGACTGTTTGGCTCGCCGACCAGGTCACCGAAGCTCAGGAAAGGTACAAATGAACTGAAAACTTACAGGGAAATTGTTCACACTCCTAGGAAGGTTCAATTATGCTTTGTTTTTGAATTTAGTTGGTCTATAGTGGAGATTTGGGGTTTTCTCTCTATTTTCTCCACGTAGGGTTTGGTTTTTCCGCAAATCTAGTCAAATATAGAGGTCAGGGTTTAAGGTTACCACTTAAAGCATGAATCTAGGTTGAAATCCCAAGGAGAAGTTGGGCATACAACAATTAACCCTTTCTCCTAGGTCACAATGCAAAAACACAACTAAATACAACTTCAAAGAGAGGATACTCAACTTGGGGCATTGCCGGAAATGCATCGAGGTTGATCCACCATGTCTCCATGATCTCCAATGGTCTCTCATGTGCTCCAAAGCTCCAAGAGAAGTGAAAGTGGAAGAATAAGAAGACAAAAATGCTGAAAATGATCTAAGGTTCATCTTTATAGGTTTTACAGGTTAAGTTGGGAATAAGTTCAGCAATAGGGGCAAAACAGGGTTTCTGATCCTATATTTTTCAATTGGTCACCAAATCAACTTCTGCTAAAGGGATTTTACTGGCGGGTCTGAGGTGGATCTCTGGAGCTGTCGGATATGATTTATTATCTAGTCTAATTATTTTATTTTAGATTAATCTCTAAGGTCTCTGCTGACTAATCATGTTGGCTACCTAAAATAGATTAAATCTTCTAATGTCTCGAGGTCCAAGTTGATACCTAATGTGTTTTAACTTCCTGAGATTAAGGGTTAGGTGAGCACTGATGTAGCCTATTAGTGAATTTGTTTTACTAAATATCAAATTAAACTTGGTTACTAATCTTAATTTATTAGGGTGATTATTTAGGTTCTTACACATATTAAGACTATGAAGATTCTGTGTAGACATGATGGGATTATGTGGGTAGTATTGACATAATTGGACTATGGGGTTTGTGATCTATTAACTTGATATGATATGATTGTTGTATGATTTTCTAAGTGAATAGAGATTTCATATGATGACTGTGATATACATACTCTTATTTGACTTTTAGTATGATGATAAGTATGATACGCATATGATTGTGATATTATGTGATGATTGGAAATGCATGAAATAATTGTATTGTTATGCATGCATAGAAGTAATTACTGTAGTTTCGTTGGCTTTCTCTACTAGGCTTCGGTTGACCCTTAACTTTACAGGTAATCAGTTCGTCTGATGTGCCGGTCTGGAGAAGAGATCCCTTTGGCTTTAGATACTTGACTTTTATGATGGTGTACACTTGGTTTTTAATTAATTTGGTTTGACCCTGTGTGAGCAGAAACTTTTAACAGAGATTATTTCAAATTATGTTTACTTTATTTGTGGGTTATATCTCGACGTATTTTGGTTGATCTAACGGTAAAAAATTTATGTGAGACTTCCATTGTGGATTATATTGTTGAGACTCTGACTCAACTGGGATTGGGTTGATTATGTGGCTGGTTATCCATATCCACGTGGTGGATCTGAAGGTCAGTTCCTTGGAATCCTCGAGATCCCATATCTCGGATTTGGGGCATGACATTTAATTATATTGAGACTTCCGCTATTATTAGTTAACTCTGATAGACCATATGGAATGGTATTTATCTTTTGAATCGCATCCATTGGTTGGATCCGAAGGTCACTCCTTGAATATCCTTGAGATTACATATCTCGGATTCAGGGCGTGACAGCACCGCCTGGAATGCATCGGGTAAGGGCATTTCTTCTCTTGTGAGTTCATGCATAATTTTCTGGAATTCATGGATTTAGTCAGAAACAAGTCTACCATCAGTCATCTTAAAACCCAAAAATTTTCCTATTGCAAATTTCTTAACTCCTTTATCCTCTGTTACATATTTCTTTTCTAAGGCTTCCCAAATATCTATAGCATGTGTGTAAAAGCAATAAATATCATAGAGATTATTTGAAAGAGTATTCAAAATATAAATTTTTCATAACCTATCAGCCTTCACCCATTTGGTGTGCTTGGTATTGTCTTTTATATCGATTTTGGGTTCGAGTACAGATAGTGCAAAAGCTATTTCAAGAGTTTCAAGTAGGAAAAATAGGTTTTGTTTCCATCTCTTGTAATTTTTATCCAATAATGGTTAATTTGTGGGTTGATAAGGTTTGGATTTTGGGTATTAGGAGTATGACTCATCGTGATCTTGTCTTAAAAACAAAAAAATTGGTTTCAAGTTTTTTGTAAGAAATAGGGATTGAAGACGAGATTAAAGATGGATTTGGATTTTATAAGGCTATGCAAAAATTAAAATAAAATAAATAAAATACTTATAGAGTGACAAAGTCACTTTCCTTGAAACCAAATTCACACCCCTTTAGAATTGTATCTGCAGTGTATTGCGTCTAATGATTGGACTCTAGGATTCAACGATTTTTCCTTCCAATAAATTACATGGTCGTACCGGGCTAAGGACGAAGAAAACTTCTGTAGCACCTTATCTAAATTCAAATTTAAAATTCAAAATTAATTACGAGCAACGTTATCTCGTACAAAATGAAATTCTATCTCAATATGCTTTGTACGAGCATGAACAACTGGGTTAACGGTCAAGTACGTTGAAGCAATATTGTCACACCATAGGGTTGGTGCCTTAGTGAGAAAGACTCCCAGTTCATGAAATAATGACTAATGCCAAACCAATTCTGCTGCTGCATTGGCCAGTCCCTTGTATTCAGATTCCTTACTTGAACGAGCTAACATCCGTTGCTTTTTGATCCCCATGATAACAGATTTGAACCAGAATAAATGCAAAAACTACCAGTTGATCGACGATCGTCAAGACACCCAGCCCAATCTGCATCGGAATAGCATTGGAGATAGAAAATTTTATTCTTGTGAATAAGAAGTCCAACATGAATTTTATGCTTTAAATACCGAAGTATCCGCTTGACCGCCTACCAATGTACATCCGTTGGATTGTGCATGAATTGCCAAACCTTGTTAACAGAAAAGGCAAGATCGGGCCGAGTAAATGATAAATATTGCAATGTTCCAAACCGTGCTTCTATATTGTATAGGATCCGAGAGTGTTTTCCCATGATATTTTGATAATTGCAAGTCAGGAGACATTGGAGAAGTGCATGGTTTTGCACCATTCATGTTGGTACGTTTCAGAAGATCCAAAGTATATTTGGATTGGCTTAGGAATAATCCTCCTTGAACATGTGATCTATCAACTCCAAGAAAGAAGTGTGCAAACCCCAAATCTTTGATTGCAAATTCACGACCAGGGCCGTACATGAGTGTGGAGACGAACATACCATCGTTGCTTGTAAGTAAGATATCATATACATAGACTAGAAAATAGGAAACAATATTTTGATGTCGATAGATGAACAAAGAGGTGTCTGATTTGGAGTTGAAAAAACCATAGCCACATAAGAAATCCTTTAACCGATGGTACCATGCACGTGGAGCCTGTTTAAGGCCATAAATGGCTTTGTTAAGCTTGCACACGTGTGTAGGGTGCTGAGAATCGACAAACCCCAAAGGTTGATACATGTACACAACTTCTTCCAGATTACCAAGGAGGAAAGCATTCGAGACGTCGAATTGACGTATAGACCAGCCATTATTAACCGCAAGAGATAGAATAGTACGAACAATGACCGGTTTGATAACTGGACTGAACGTTTCTTCATAGTCAGGCCCATGATGTTGATTCTATCCCTTTGCAATAACCGTGCCTTGAAACGATCAATAGAACCATCAAACTTTTTATTAACCTTGAACACCCATTTGCATCCTACAATATGTAGTCCGGGAGTGTAGCGACCCGTGTCTTTAAATTATAATTAACAAGGAAAATCCTTTATGAAGGATTATATAGATTTGTGTATTCAAATAATTGAAATTAGTAGAGATTGTAATTTCAACAAATTTAGGGTCCACTGTGTAATATTAGAAATAATGGGGTCACTTAAGTAATTTAAAAACCTTACGGAGGCTAGGGTTTGGAGTGGATTTTTGAAACAAAGGGAATGAAGGTGCCATTTAACTTATTCATTAAGGTTATATTAGTCTTTCACCTTAGAAATTGAATTAGGAAGTTATGGATAGAATTGAGAGGGACACATGTAAGCATGGGAAGGTTCCTTAACCTATTCTCTTGCTTGGTGTACACGATCAAGAAAGAGAGAGAGAGAGAGGTTGTTTCACACAATCAAGAGAGAGAGACGATTAAGAGAGAGAGAAAGGGGTTTTGCTGTAGAGAAAAGTGAGAAGAAGAGAAAATAAAAGAAAGAAGAAAGGCTATGGAGAAAAAGGAAAGGAAACGAAGAAGAAGGAAGAGGAAGTGGTGATCTACCATTGCCAAAAAAATCTGTAGGAAAACAGGTCTAAGAAGAAAAGCTTAAGAAACGAGGTAGGGATTCCTACGTTTCTACAGTAACTAGCTTTATGGATGATTCAATACTATAGATATAAAAAGAGATGCATGTTCTTGATGTGAAAGCATGATAGATCTAAGATCTAGATAAACTAGAATGGATGCATGCTACGTTGTTTATTTGAATCATATGTTCAAGTCGTGTTGCTATGTTGTCCTGTGATATTATATGGTCTTATAGAATATGTTTATGTTCTTAGATCTAAGATTTATTATCTGTTGATTCACTTGTTTAGATCTATAGAACAAATAGGTTTTTATATGTTTGATGTTTGGATCATATAAATGGGTTGTAGAGACTGAAAAACCAATGTTATAACCTTAGAAAATGTTAGCCTTGTGTAAAGGCACGAAGCCCTAGAAGAAAACCCAGAATTTGGCTAAAATTGCCTTTCGATAGGGGTCTCGGCAGCTATCGAGTAGCTACCGAGAATCCCCATAATTTCCAATGTTCTGGACTTGCTACCGAGGCTCGGTAGGAGTTCTACCGAGGAGCTCGGCAAGACACTCAGTAGATACCGAGTTGATACCAAAAAATTTATAAAACGAACAATGTTCTGGACTTGCTACCGAGGCTCGGTAGGAGTGCTACCAAGACGTTTGGTAGGAGTTTCGGCAGCTACCGAGGCCCAAACGGGTCCAAATTTTAGGGAGATGTTCCCTAGTGAGTTGTGCACATGTCTGTATAGTTGGTTTGTGTGCAAAAGATCTAGAAGTGATCGAATCATGTAAAGTATAAGAGAAGGTCTTAAACTCAGGTTTATCAGAATGATTTGAATAGAAATTGAGGTGATATTGATTTAAGTGATTTGGACATGATCATAGGATCTCAAGATAGGATTAGTATGAATAGAAAATAGTCAAGTAAGACTTGATTGGTTAATGGTGATTTTGGCATCTATTGTGGACTCTTGTTTGCCTTGTGTTGATCTTGATGTTTGACTTGAATGATTGAATGAGGGTACTGTGAGTATCCATGACTGTGTCTGATGTTTGTGTAAGAATGACTTGGAATTATGAATAAGGATAGGTGAGCTTCCACCGTGGATGAAAGTCCCAAAGGTAAGGCGTGGTATGGGTGTAATCCATCGTGGGTGAAAGTCCTTAAAAGAAAGGTTTGTACAGGTGTATTTCCACCGTGGGTGAAAGTCCCTAAAGGTAATGCATGGATAGGTGAGCTTCCACCATGGGTGAAAGTCCCTAAAGGAAAGATATTGTATGGGTGTATTCCACCGTGGGTGAGAGTCTGGTTACGGGTGAGCTTCCACCGCGGGTGCAAGTCCCTAAAAAGAATGTGAGTATACTGGTGTATTCCACCGTGAGTGCTAGTCTCTTAAGGAATAGGAATGGTGGCTTTCCTTCGTGGTGAAATCCCTAAAAGAAAGCGTTACTGATACATGTGAGTTTCCACCATGGGTGAAAGTCCCTAAAGGAATGGACAGGTGGCTTCCTTCGTGGGTGAAAATCCCAAAAAGTATGGCGTGTTACTGGTGTATTCCACCGTGAGTGAAAGTCTCTTAAGGAATATGAATGGTGGCTTCTACCACGGGTGCAAGTCCCTAAAAGGATGGGTCGTGTGGTCGTGAGTTGGAATGAGCACGTGACTGAGTTAGACTAGGTTACACCCTACATTGCATTGCACCTTATTTCACTCCATGCTTGCATCATTCACTTGCATTGCATTGCACATGTGTTCGAGTTGACTGTGATGTATGTTCATTATGACTTGATTGATTGTGATTGTAATTGTGATTGGGTCACATTCGTCGTAGCAAGGTTAGACCTTGTGATTGATTATTCGTAGCATGGTGGGACCATGTGGTTACAGGTGTGTTTCCAGTGTGGGTGAAAGTCCCTAAAGGAAAGGTTTATACGGGTGTGTTTCCACTGTGGGTGAAAGTCCCTAAAGGAAAGGTTTGTACGGGTGTTATTCCACCGTGAATGCAAGTTCCTAAAGGAATGGTTAGGTGAATATTGTTGTGAATATAGTTAGACTATGTGTATGATATGTGATATGTATTTATATGGTTATTGGTCGTAGCAAGGTGAGACCTTGTGCTTACTTGGCCATAGCATGGTGGAACCATGTGGTATATGTTTATGCGTTTGTTTGGCCGTAGCATGGTGGGACCATGTGGTGTTTGTTGTGAAACATAGTGAGACTATGTGTTAACTGTGATCTTGTTGTGGTGTCACATGGTGGGACCATGTGTGCACATGTATGTTTGTTTTGGTTTGGAACATGGTGGGACCACGTACAATATGCTTAAACATGATGGGATCATGTGGGTAGTTTTACATAGCGGGACTATGGGAATTGTGAACTATTGACTGTTATGATTTGATATGGTATGGTTTCCATGTGAATAGTGATCTAATATGATAGTTGTATTGTTCATATTAGTATGTAAGATATACTACAATGACATGTTTAATACACATATGATTGTGATAGTATATGATGAATTGAAATGCATGAAATGAATCGTATTGATTTGCATGCATAAAAGTAGATATTGTAGTCTCGTTGGATTTCTCCATTAGGCTTCGACTGATCCTTATCTCTATTGGTAATCGGATTGTCAGAGTCTTGGCTGGCTTCTGGAGAGGAGATTTTACTGTTAAGATACTTTTGCTTTTTGAGACTACATGATTTTATTTGGTTTGACCCTTAAAGGGCAGAATTGTAATAAACAACATTTGAGATTTTGATTACTTCATTTGTGGGTGATAGTTTAACATGTTCTGTTGAACTATGGTTTTAATTTGATGAGAGAATTCCGATGGTGTTTATATTCTATAAAGACTCTGATTCAACCAGGTAAGGGTTGATATTGTGGCTGGTTATCCGTATCCACGTGGTGGGTCCGAAGGTCAGTTCCTTGGAATCCTCGAGATCCCTTATCTCGGATTTGGGGCATGACATGGAGTTTTGGGAATCAACGTCCATTTCCCATTACGAAGGAGTGCATTTACCTCTTCAACCATAGCTGCTCTCCAACAGGGATCCTTGTTGGCTTGTGTGAAGCAAGAGGGTGCATGAGTAACGTCTGCTGATACTAAAGCGTACTTGGTTGATGACTTTCTGGTGCCAAGCATGGATCGTGTGACCATGGAATGGCGTGTCGGTGTATTGGATGGAATGGAGGTTGGGGGATTTAGGTCCACAATAAGTTGGATACCTAGTGAAGAGGTTAAGAATTTTGAATTTTGAGGAGTGGGGGAAACTTGATCTAAATTTTGAATTTTAGATTGATCCACCAACTGATTGGGATGTTCTAGATTTTTGGTTGAGGTGAATTCGGTTAGGGAATGTGAGAGGGAACGTTCCATGTTATTTGGAATTTGAATTTCAATTGTTTGGTTGGCTTGCGTAAGGGAGAGTGGAGAGAATATTGGTTTGGATAAGGGTGAAGATAGTTGGGAGATTTGGTTATTAGATGAAGAAAAGGGAAAAAAGGAGTGACTAGGAGAGAGAGTCCTAGTATTCACAGAGTCTGGGGAAGAGTGGGTCCCATGGTTAGGGGATAAGGAGGAAAGCTTTGAAATTTGGAAGTTTTTAGGATCTAAAGTGGAACGATTGAGGATAGGAGATAAGGGTGAGGAGTTTGAATTTGACAAATTCGTTGGAGATAAAGTGGAACGACCTTGGGTAAAATAGGAGGGAAATTTTGGTTGTTGCATATTTGTAGGAATCAGGGTGGAACGACCACGGGTAGGAGATATTGATAAAGATTTTGAATTTTGCAGATTTGTAGGGGGTAAAAAAGAATTACCATGATTAATAGGTGAGGATGAAACGTTTGAATTTTGCAGATTTCTAGGGATCTCAGTAGGACGTCCAAATAACAAGTGACTTACCTCATCACGTGGACCCCGTTGATTGCAGTTTGAGACACCAACATCCAAATCAATGTGTAGGAGCAGAAATAATATTTACATATGATGCAGTAGCATGAAACTGCGATACTTAATTGGTTGACCGATCTGGCATAGGCTTGAGAGGAAATACAGCTTCATTAAAAATCACATGATGTGACATATATAATTGTCCGGTCTGAAAATCAAGACATGTGTACCCTTTTTGCATATGACTATAGCCAAGAAACACACATGTTATAGACCAAAAAATGAACTTGTGTTTGTTGTAAGGCCGAAGGTACGGATAACAGGCACAACCGAATACTCTCAAAATTGTGTAGTCCGGAGATGAACTGTATACTTTTGAAAAAGGGGAATCACCATGTAATACTCGAGTCGGTAGCCGATTGATTAAGAATACTGCGGTTTGAAACGCATGATCCCAATACATGAGAGGAACTGAGGCCTGGGCTAACAGAGTGAGACCCGTATCCACAATATGTCTGTGTTTTTGTTCAGCAAACCCATTCCTGCTCATGTGTGTGAGGACACAATACTTGATGTGGATGCCATGATCATCCAGAAATTTATTTAGAGAACGATATTCACCACCCCAATCAGATTGAACAGCTATGATCTTCAAATTAAAATAATTCTCAACATGTCTCTTAAAATGTAGGAACACAGTGATTACATTCGATTTAAAAGCTAATAGATAGATCCAAGTAAATTTGGAAAAATCATCTAAAAATGAATGTAATATCTACAACCAGACATAGAGATTGTCGGGGAAGGACCCCATACATCAGAATGAATAAATTCTAAGGGCTTGGTGGACTGAGACAATGACCTATAGAGAGGTAAACGATGATTTTTGCCAAGTTGACAGGAATGGCAAAAATCATTTTTATTGTTGAGAACTGGAAGACTGTTTGTTGAGATGACTTGTTGAACCGTGCGAGAGGTGGGGTGTCCCAATCGTTGATGCCATACTGAAGCCGATACCCGTTCACTAACAAAGACTCTGGGAGCTTTGGATTTGTTGAAGCTGTGAACCGGTAGCTGATATAGCTCATCCTTAATCCGTCCTTTTAGTAAAGCATTCCCCGACTGTGGAACCTTAATCACACATCCAGAAATATTAAATTCAATAACAACATTGTTATCTGCAATGAATCTACTAACTGACAGGAGACTCTTTTTAATTTTCAGTGCATGTATAATGTCATTAAACCGAAATTTTTTGGTATTACTAGATAACATAGAGGATCCAATCTGAGCAATAGAAAGACCTGTACCCTTACCACTTGAACTTGATTTGAACCATTGTAATCGGTGAGGAGAGACATGTTTGATAGATTAGAGGTGATGTGATTCGTTGCTCCAGAGTCGGGATACCAGTTTGAATCAAAGTGAGGTGGATTATTGTCAAGCATTGCAGTAAGTACAGTCGGCGACTCACCAATATTAGCATGGTTGTATCGTTGCCCTTGTCGATTGCATAGTTGGCCGATGAGAGGATATGAATTTCTGTCATGTGGATGGTTGTTGCCTTGACATCGTTCAGAATTGTTTTGATTGTAATGACGACCACCGCGATCATTTCTACGACCTCGGCCATTGTAGCCTTAACAATACTGATGCTGATGCTGTGATGGAAGAGATCTATTTGCAACATTAGAGTTACTGTGTCGAGTAGTCATATTTGCAAAAGCAAGGGATGGATCTACAACCGAGGAGTGATGCTGTTCCATGCGAATCTCTTGATTAATTAAACAGAAGGTCGTACAAGAGATCAATACCAACCGTTTCTGATCTGGTCGTCATTACATGTAGTAACAAAAGATTCGTATTTGTGTCCAAGACCAGCCAGAAGGTAGAGAATGAAATCTTCATTAGAGACTGGTTGTCCCACTACAGAAAGGCTGTCAGAATTACTTTTGGCCTTTTGGATATAGTCAGCCATGACCATTGATCCTTTTTTAAAGGTCTGCAACTGAAACCGAAGTTGCATGACTCTCGCTCGGGATTGAGACGAGAACATTCTTTCAAGACTTTGTCAAACATCTTTGGCAGATTTGAGGCCTAACACTTGACCTAACACACTTTCACTTAGTGATGATATTATCCAACTCAATAAGACTTGTTGATCTCACTTGTACCAAAAGGTATATGCCGGATTCAACTCATGTGTGTCTACTCCACGATCATTTGTAATGAACTTGGGAGGACTTACCGAATCTTCACTGACTAATTCCATAAGCTCATATAGTCTGAAGATTGGCAGAAATTGGGAACGCCAAATCTGGTAGTTGGTTCGTTCCAATTTTATTGAAATTAAATGATGGATATTACCTATCATGGGAATATCGGATTGCAGATTTTGAGCCTGATTAGGCATTTGAATATGGGTAGATTCGGATTGCAGAGTTTGAGCCTGAGTAGACGTTTGAGTAGGGGTAGACTTTCCTGAGATCGATGAGGAATCTATGATTGAGACATAGGGACTTTCGTCAATGGAGCTCCGATACCATGAAAGAATAAAAGATGACATGATTTGAATCTCCTTGAGTTGATTCTCACAAGAGATTTTCCATTATAAATTTAATTTACATTTACAAAGGAATCTTATCTCTAACCACATACAATTGTGATAAAATTTCAAAAATCAAAAAACATTAGAATACAACCTAGGGTATCACGTGGACACAATATCCTTAGTACGCACGCATCTCAGAAAGCCCACACAGAAACACATATGTACATGTCTCTTTATGGGACTTTGACCCATAAAAGACTTGCAAATGCTTATATACTCTTAAATGTGGGACAAAACAAAACACAAAGAAACTTAAACGCAAAAAAAGAAGAGGGTGAGTTTTGAATCACCTTCCAACACAATGTATATAGAAGCACGTATGAAAAAGGAAAGCTGGAGGACATTCTCTTAAATATCTCAAACCATGTTGACCAGAAGGGAGTGGATCGCTTGTTGTGTCGCATCATCCCTTCAGGCTGTTTATGTCTTTCATTAGTTGTAAGTTCACATTACACCTCAAATAATACCCCTAACATATATATATTGGTAGAAAGACCTAAGATTCCCCTTACAACAGTGCGAGGCCAGGGCTTTACTACTACTGCTTGGTGCAATCAGCTTCCTTGAAAGAGATCACCTTGTTGACAACATCGTAGCCAACCAAGAAGTTTATGTGAGCTATGTTGCCAAACACAGCCAGACCTTGACCCTGGACAACAGAGAAGCAAACATCTTCCTCAATTCTAACGAACATGTTCAATGGCTTCAACGGGAGGTCAGCACCTTTGAAATGTAGAGTTATGATGGGTAGATCATTGTCATTTTTGGTTCTATAGCAAATCGTATAAGCCCGTGGATTAGGGAGAGGTTGAAGACGAACTGCCTCCTTTACTGCTGCTTCAAAAGTTTGGTAGAACTCCTTTGGGAGCATCATCATAGGCGTCCCTGAGTCGATGATAATGTTACCCTCTTGATTGCCTGAGACTTGCGATGATGGGGCCTTAAAAGGCAACCTCTTGTCTCCAACACTAATGGCTTCCAACGTAAGGTAGTAAAAGGAGTTCCTTAGATATATAGGTGTTGAGATAACCCCAGGACCTGAAACCATAGCGTTGCCACCGAAATTCAATTTGCTTGCCGTGTTTGCGGCTAATGGCGCTAAGCAGTAAGAGAACTTTCCACCAACTGATGAAGCCAATTGTGATGCTAACGATATGGTGCCACTCCCTAGTCCAATTATACCAGATAAACGCTCATCAAAGGTTCCTGTATTATTGTGTCCACATCCAAAAATTATATTTGGAAATGTAACAGATTCCCCGGTTGTGGAAGAACCCATGGTGATTGTTTCGGTCCCAAGAAGTCCCTTAGTGAAGGACGAATCTCCATATCCGGTATAGTAATTGCAAAGCTGGTTTTTGTTGCCATCATCACAGAAGCCTGCTACAAGTTTGCATGTATCAGAATTACAGGAGACATCTTTGTAAGTTGAAGACTGCTTAGGATCAAAAATGAGAGATATTTGCTTGTAACAATGATCACAAGGCTTGCACTGCATCCAAATGAGGTCACTACCGGTATCAAAAATCCCAAAGACCTCATGGGGTGGATTGCCTATTGAAAATTTCAATAGATACTCCCCGTTATCAGGGATCAAATCCGCTTGAGCAGCAGTATTACTGCTTGAAGACGCCACCGCATTTGGCTGCAAACGATTGACACGGCTAACCGAACGATAAAGAGCGTGATGCATGCGCTCCCGTAGAGTTTTTGAAGAATTATGTAATGGAGATTGTGATGAATCACGGTGGAAGAGATCGACACTGAAACCACCATTGCTGGCTATTGTTACAGAAAGGCTTGAGAAGACTACAATAACAGCAGAGAATAATATTGAACATAAATTGAGAACAATCGTCATGTCTATGTGTGTGTGTGTGTGTATGTGAGATTTGAGTACTATCTAATTGGAAGAGGAGCGGAATAAATAGAAGAATAGAAGGTTGAGGACTAGTCATAGGAAGGCCCTTAAAATGCTCTCATCCTTCCACGTTTTCTGAAGAAATTTTCATTATTTCTCTAATTGTAGACTTTGATATATATGTACGACTTTAAATATAGCATAAACTTATTATGGTACTTCCTAGAACAATGGAGAACTAATTAATGACAGAAATTCTAGGCTGAAATCAGTCATGGAGTCTCGGAGAGAATCAAATGCATTACTCCATACCACTTTATTATTTTGCATGAATTAAAGCAGGATATATATATATGTATATATATATATATGGAAATCTGGAATTTCTTCTTTTGCATGAATTATTGCAGGAAATAAAAGGATATCAACCTGAAACTTGGAACCATCAAATCTTATGATTTAAGAAATTTACTAGAATGTATCAAAAAGATTGAACTCATAATTGCGCACCTGAAACGTAAACAGTAGATGCCCAAAGGGGATCTTTATGGTATCTTTTTTTTTTTTCCTTCTTCTCAAACAAGCGCCATTATTAGGAGGAGGGGGGATGCACATATCGTCTACAGCGAAAACCTACAACAGATCCTATAGCAAGAATTTGATTGGTCATTTTGTATTAAATATAATTTTGTTTACAACAAATTCATTTGAAAATAAAAAGGAGCCAATCACATGTATGGCTGTATGATCTGTTGTAGCTTTTGGCTGTAGACGATATGTAACCGATTAGGGGTGGTAATGGGTCGGAATCAGCCGGATCCTATGATTGGGGTAAGTTTGGACAAGGGTAAGTGACCCGTAAGGCAGGGCCAGATTGAAATTTATTATCCAATTGCTTTTTCAGGGCAGATTCGGATTTATGTTAGATTCTCCTAGCTCAATCCGACCAACGCATTACATGTAATTATTATTTTTCTACACTGCTTACTTATAAATATTATATTATTAATACAAATGTCTTACTTTCGTTATTATACAGTCATACTCTTTTATAGATTAATATGCTATAAATCTTAAAACTTTTAATTCATTTATAGGTATTTATAAAATCTCTTTGTAATTTATAATTTTTAATTTAAAAAAATAAATTATTTGAGTTTATAAGGTCGGACTGAGCCGAGCTCGGACTTGATACATTTTAAATATATTTAGACTCAAGTTTATATCTCTGAACCTGAAAGTTAGACTGAACTAGACTCGGACCAATATAAATAAGCCCAGCCCGAACCCCTGCCACCCTCTAACCACGATATTAAGGTGCAAATAGGAATTGTTTCCTATTCGTTGTGCTCAGGGAATTGCTCATTAAGAAAAAATTATACTTATATAAAGCTCTGTGCTACATTTTTGGGGACAATTACCATAGATCCCTTATTTTAGGGATTACTCCATTGCACACCCTAACATTTCTGACAAAAGCAGAAACACTCCCTGTGTTTTTTGAAACGCTACTCACACTGCCTCGTCTCTAACGTTTCATAAACAATGTTAAAATATAGCATGCTAATTTACCCTTTTAACTTTATCTTAAAAATTATAATTAAATAAATAAAAATACAAATATTTTTAAGCAGTACTACCACCACCACCTCCGATCACCCCCACCACCACCACCACTACCACCCCAACACTACCACCACCACCACCACCACCACCCCACTACCACTACCACCCCACTACCACCACCACCACGACCAACCCACCACTACCATTACCACCACCATCACCCTACCACTACCATCACCATCCCACCACCACCTAAGTGTGCAAGGGATGCATGTAGTGACCCTTGTCCCTAAGTCATAAGTACTGTAAATTAATTACGATTTAGTAATATGAATCTTTGTGAAAGGGTATATTAGTCTAGAGATCTTAAAAATTTAGAATAGGACCTAATTGAAATAAAATTTATTAATTAGGGACTTATGGGATAATAATAGAAGTAGTGGGCTAACTTATGTGATTTTATAAACTTCAGGAGAATAGGGCTTTGGACCAAACGAAATGGGCTTAAGTGGATGGGCCTGGTTGTGGAGCCATGCACTTTGATATGGGTAAATTAGTCCTTCCACTTGAAATTCAATTATGCTGAATATGAGAGAGGGGGAGTTTCCTTAACTCCCACATTCCTTCCATACAGGAGTTATGCGTGTGCATGAGGGAAACCCCATCCTTATCTTGTATCACACGACCAAAAGAGAGGGAACGAAATCCGATTTCTGGGTTTTCTTGCTGAAGAAGATGAGAAGAGAAAAAGGAAGAGAGACTAAGGAAGAAGAAAGTTGGGATTGACTTGGTGATCTCCTCATTGCTGAAATCTGCAGAAATAGATTTGGCAAAGAGGTAGGATTCTATGACACTTTCTTTTAATAATTTTCATATGATAATATGTTAGGTTTAAGGGTAGATCTAGATGAATATGAAGCATGTTAGATGATTAATAAAAATAAGAAATTAGGTTTGAATGATTAGAATCTGTATTTTTATGATTATGAATGTTTATTTTATGTAGGGAGCTGTGTCATTGCCTCTAGAAGATTTCGAACGACCTAGGGCCGACCCCCAAAAGGGTCCAAAGCTCAATATGGTTCATTTTATGTAGGGAGCTGTGTCATTGCCTCTAGAAGTTGAGTGTGGTGATGGTTTATTGAAATGTTTTTGGGAGTCTGTGCAATCAAAGGCCTAGTTGCCTCTGTTTTTTGTTTGTTATGACCTAGTCTAGTATGTTTTAGTTTATGGGACTATGTGGAGCATGATATATGTGTAATAAGGTTGTGTTTGAGATGTGTATACTGTAGACATGATTAGTATGTGGAATACATGTGTTTTGTGTGAGGTCCCTATGTGACCAAGCACTATGTGCGTAAGTTTTTAAGAGTGATCCTAGAGGGTTCACTATGATGTTTCAAAACTCCCCAAGTGAGGAGGGTCTGGTGATTTATGTGTGTGTGTTTCAGAACTCCTAGGATGGTCTGATGTGGTGGTTTTTGTATGAGTATGTTTTAGGATGGTTTCTACCATTGGTTACCTTGTCCCCTAGAAGGAAATGTGGTGGTTTTGACCATGGGCTAACATGTCCCCTAAAAGGAAATGTGGTAGTTTCTACCATGTGTTAACTTGTCCCCGAAAATGAAATGTTTTATGGTGTTTTCCTATCTTTGGGTACCCAATCCGTGAAAGGAAATGGTTAGTTGTGTTTTAGCACATTCTTTGGGTAGAATTACCTGAAGGAGATGTGAGAGTTGGTTCTATTGTTAGGCAAGGCCTAACACCCTACACTTGCAATCACTTCATCATAAACACCATGCATCACGGTACACTCATTCCATCTTCATTTTGTGTGTGTTTGCCATTTCATCATTGTGCATGCTGTATGCCCATATTCATTGGTTATTGTTTGTGTGATTTTTATGTAAAGATCTAGTTGGTGATAGGTTGATATGTATGTCATGAGAACATGAGATAGGTGTGTGTGAGAAAGGTATGTTTTAGCATGATTCTGATCATAAGGTTGGTAATGAATGAGAAGGTTATTGTTTATTGAGATTATGAGTAGGTTCGATTGTGGGTGTATTCTTATAAAAATGACATGTAAAGTGTGATAACATGATAATCTTATGGGTGTTATTATTATTGTATGATTATGAAAGTAATTAGAAGTTAGTTCCTTGGATTATCCTATTGAGCCTCCAAAGCTCACCCCTATTTGAAACAGGTCATTATCAAGGATGAGCCGTCGGACTTGGATCGAGAAATGGTGATTGCTATTGTTGTTGTTAATGTTTTATGAGACACTGACATTTTATTGAATTGATTTCGTTAATTCAGAGATGCTGTTTTGAATTTGTGTTCAAGGAAATTCGGTTTAAATTTTATGAGACTTTCGTTGGTATTTAGTATTGCTCTATTGGACCATAAGGTATGGTTTAGATGATTTAGCCGCATCCGTTGGTTGGATCCAAAGGTCACTCCTTGGTTATCCTTGAGATTTCATATCTTGGATTTCGAAGCATGACAATGCATACTAGGTGGTGCAAGGGATGCACACTGGGTGATAGTAGTGGTGGTGGGGGCTTGGTAATGGCAGTTGTGGTGGTGGTGGTGGGGACAAGGGGTGTTAATGGTAGTGGTGGTGATTATGGTGGTGGTGGTTATGGTGGTGGTGGGTGGGGGTGGTGGATCTAAATGTCTTTAATAAAGGGTATAAATGTCTTTTTATATAATTGACTTTATATAAGGATAATATAATCAATAATTCGAATGATGTCAGCACTTTTGTTAATGTTAAAATTGAAAGTTAACCGAAGGAGGAGTCTATGCAATAAAGTACAAAACCGCAAGGTGTGTAAGGGACGTTTCAAAAAACAAAGGGAGTGTTTCTACTTTTGTCAGAAATGTGAGGGGATGTGCGTGGAGTTAACCCCTTATTCCTTATTTTAACGTTGGAGACTTGCCCTTTATAAACATCTAATTTTGGCTAATCAACATGAGTCAATCACTGTAAATCCTACGATACACAATAGGATCTACCATGATCTATTAAAGTCCAAAATATTTTAAATCCCAAGAATCGTAGAAGACCAAACTACCATTTCGTAGTTCAACTACCGCTGTCGTCATTTTTTTACGGGTGGAATTTTCTAAATCAAGCGATGTCATTTCATAAATCTCACCAAGAGTTGAAAGTTGATATATTTTATGCCTTATTACAACTTTTTGGATTGCAAAAATATTCTCCGAAGATTTACTAGTAGGAAAAGATTTCCTAAATCCCTGATGTCCTACATTTCAAAGTATCTCCCTTACTTCTTAGAACTTGTAAAATGATCCTTAAGCAAGCTTCTTTTCTTGGCGAAACATAACTTATCAACCATATTTACTCGATCTTTCCATTTACGTTTTACCCTTTTCACATATTGTTGATGGTATTTTTGGCAAGTATAATATGTCAGCATAATGTGATAATATGGTAGGCTTTGCCATGTCATTATCTATTGGATCACTAGGTTGTCATAAAATCGAGATTTGAGACATTAGCAATTTTAGTGAATTTGGCAGGATCGGGTTCTCTGAATATCCCGACGGACAAGTTCAGACCTTGCCAAGCATATTTGACTCTCCTAGATCCTCCGACAAATGCCCTAGATGGAATGGATGGGCACTTTACCTAGGAAGAGTTAATGTAGAAGATTTTGAGTTTTATAGGCGTTCTGTCAGGCTCAAGCCAACCCTGATGGAAGCCTGATGGCCAAAAGACTGGGTGCCTAGGGTTGTCGGGGTGCTCGACACCTTGGCGGACACCTCAATAGGTACCACAGCAGGAGTGGGTACCTCCAACAGGGTTCCCCTGAGGGATTTTTGGCCCATTGGGACCTGCTTTTGCTCATCACAGATGTCCCAAAATGTACGATTCACATGTTTGGATTCCCGGTGTAGCATGAGATAACCAAACTACGAGTCGTGCTCGGCACGACGTGAACAATGTATCTATAATTAATTAAGTGATTGTTTAGTTATGTGTATGAGATTTGCAAGTGTTCTTTGGAGATGAGATCTCAGTCCTGGGCGAGAGCCCATCAGAGCGAATTCCCGTCAGGGCAGGGTTCAGAGATCCTTAAGGTGTTATGGCCACAGGTGCGGGTGTCGTCAACGGTGTGCTGAAACTCAGCACAATAACCTATGATTTGACGATGTCAAGTGACAACAATGTACTACCTTATGAGTTGGCTATTAATGAACTGCGTATTAAATTGGACGTTGAACTAGCCTTAGTTTGGCTGTTACAATATTAATGAGGGAGAGAGTTGATACAAATGTCAATTACAAATGAAGAAGATGGTGACACTTGTCACCATCCTAGAAATGTTCCTTGGCCTATGTAAAGCCTAAGAGGCTTAGGCCAAAGGAGTAGGAGGAATGGGAAAATGAGCCTAGAGAAGAGCGAGAGAGAGAGAGAGAGAGAGAGAGCCGTGCTGTAATGACTTGAACCTTTGAAAGTATTTTATTTTCCCAGTTATAATATATGAATAAATTATTGGAGTTATATATGTGATTGTATGTGCATTATTTATGTTATGGGGGTGTTTTTGTAACATAGTTTCTGAATTAGGGGTTAAACTGATATTATGAGAAGTTGAGGGCTA
>JAUPMG010259560.1:0-20723 GCA_031762675.1 Pachysandra terminalis
CTTCAAATAATGCATCCACAACAGAGATCCTCCATATAAGTGCTTAATTTTCCGATTTTAGCCCATATTTCCTTTAACACCACCAAACCTGCAAAACACACAAAATGCATTAATCCATACAATTAAGCATAGGTAAATAGACTAAAACGCATAGGTAAGAGGCATAAAAATACAACTATTAGATACTTATCAGTCACTTCTGCCAACATCCTTCTTAGTGGATGCTTGAAGGGCTTAAAGTTTGGTTTCATTGGCAGTTTGTGCTCCCACTATTTTTTGTATAATCTCGACATTTCTTGGTAATCCCATGCGAAACAATCTACGTATTCTCTTAACAGTTGTTCCATTTCTTGCCTTGTGCCGGGCTCTAGCAGTCCGCTGATATAGACTGGTCTTTAGTCTTCATCGTTACCCAGGTTGAGTTCCTCAAGAGGGTCTTGGACTAATACGAGTGTGTCCTTCAGTTTGGCGGGGGCGTCGCTAGATTGTCCATAAAAGTTTCCTCTTGTGAGAAGACTTGTGTCCTTTCCTTTTCCAGAATGCACTCTATCATGTTCACCTAGTGTCGTTTCTCACTAGCCTTCTCTTTAAGGTACCCTCTAATTTTTTCTAGGGTGTCCTCAACCAGGGCCGACTCTTCTCCTTCTTCGAGGTCGTAATTCATTGGACCTCTTCTATCACGCACATGTTGTCCCTTGACTGGTAGCGTATTATCTGGTTCGGTCTAGACGTAGATGCTTCGACTTCAGCATCTAGGGGATCTTTGACCATAGTCGATATCCCAATCGGTCTTCCACTGCGGTCTCGACCGACGAAGTGCACTGTTCAAAACTCTTCGCCATATAACATGGCTTCGGCCACGTTGGAATCGGCCAGGAATGGCTTACTGTTTACCATCACTACTTCGATCGTGTCCCCATTCCACAAGATCAATAGTTGGTGTAGTGAAGATCACACGTTGTTACGGCGTACATTCGCGTTTCTTCACCGACCAATGACAACACAACACTTGGCACAAGGATACCAAACAACGCGCTGAACACAGTGCCCCCAAGAATCCACGTGTCGCGCTGAACACAGCGCACCAGGAAACCATGTGTAGCATTGAACACGGCGTACAAAGAAATAAAATGTAGCACTGAACACGGCGCACGAATAAGTTAATTGGAGCGCAAGACTCAACGTTTATAGGAAACCAATAAAAGTGCCACACTAGGTTCAAACAAGAATAAACAGTAGCTTTGCGTAATACAATGGTGTCACAGATGTGCGTATCTTATTGGCCAATAACAATGTGACACTTGGCACCAGGATACCAAATGACGCGCCGATGACGGTGCGCTAGGATGCCAAGTGTAGCACCGATCACGGTGCACTCGAAAGCAAAGTGTAATGTTGGTCAATGGCGTACAGGAAGCCAAGTGTAACACTGATCAACAGCGTACAAGAAGCCAAGTGTAACACCGAGAACGGCGAACGAGAAACCAAGTGTAGCGTTGAATACAGTGCACAAATTTGTTGATGAGAGCACTAAGTACTTGGTGCTCATAGCAAACCAATAAGAGTGCGACACTTATCGCGTGAACGATCAATCAGTAGCATTGTGCATGGAACATGATGAAGTCACAGATGTGTGATACATGGCAAGAAGATGTCAAAGGCAAGTGAGCTCACGCGCTTGGCCCCCTGCCCATGAAGAGAGGAAAGAACGCGAGAGTGATTAACCCACATCCTGAGAAAAGACGACATGCAAACGAATATGTAACCAAATTGAACAGTTACACAGTTGTTCAAGCCACTCTATAAAAGGCAGAAGACTTGTCTCTTCCAATACCCCCTCCAAAACACATCAACAACTCAACAAGTCCAGTGCAATGTTGCATCTCAGACCTCCAGGTCTCCTATCCTCCTTCTGTTGCCTCCACTATAATAACATTGCCCGGTTCCTATGCCACTCACGAGTCACACTCTCTCCCTAGAGTATTTCTCTCAACATTTATAAGCCCTTCCTGTATGCATGTGTGACCACAAGCACTAGAACAAGAAGCATCTCTCTTCATCAATCAATCTGGTTTGAGTCTATTGCTCTCAGCCTCAGACTAATCACACTGCCACCCTACGAGAAGCTGCTCTCAATCACATATGCCTATCCAGCCTGCTCGCATGACCGCTGTCGTTGCGATAACACCTTCTGTTCATTAGTCTTCCTTCTATCTTTTGCGTTTTTATCATTCTCTCTCGAGAAGCTGCCTGCAGGTAGTCTATCTAGGTTCGTGACCACGGGTACTGTGATAACCACCATTGGGTTACCAACCTTCTTTCTATCTTCTTTTTATTTGTTTATTTATTTTTCATTAACGGTCTCGTTATTTAAGCTTGAATAAACACTTGGTTAGGAGCTAGACTCTCTTTGCCTTTATCTTGGCAATCATATTATCATTGTCCGAAGGATTTCAGATGAACCTTGAGAAGGAAGAACCCCAATCCTTCCTAATAGTATAACGGATCCATTTCCGGTGGTTGATTGCACCTTCAATTGCTCAGGCAACTTGGTTTGACTTTGTGGATTGGCGCCAGGGTTCAAAACCCCGAAACCCCAAAATATGGACTAGTAAGTCCTGGCACGCCCGTGTGACACACACACATCTACACCCATGCATACACGCACGTGCACCGGAAACACGAGCTGCCCGCCACAGTAGCATACGGCTGATGGGCATGAAGGTGGCCCGAATGAGGGAATATACCCTTTTGTGGCACGCCCGATGGGACCTCAGGTGTAAATGATGCCAAGAAGAAGCCAAAGACTCGTGGGAGAGGATGCTGATGAACATCTACCTTCAGCAGGCGAAGAACATCAGGCACATGATCCTCCCAGAGCCATAAATGAGGTTGGGTCTGTGTCTGGTCCCATTCAACAGCAGAGAGGCCAAGACGCATCAGTACAAGCTTTGTTACAAACCTTGGTCAACCTCTTTACAAAAATGATGTCAAAAACTAATCGGTCCTTTGAAGTGCTTAATGAAAACATCAGTCGAATAAAGGCTAACCCCAATGATCAGCAACGAGATACGTTTCCTCCACTTGAGGAAATACCAGTCGCCATGAGGAGGTATGGCTGTATTGAAAATCCACCAATGTCGGCTATCGGAATCGACCTAGGGACACCCAAGCTAAATGGAAAGAATGTAAGGAGCACCCCAACTAGGAAATGTAGATATCGGACAAGGGGCAAACCCGCCCTTAATAGCCGATAATGATTTGCCCCAAG
Organism: Pachysandra terminalis; assembly: GCA_031762675.1. Lineage (NCBI taxonomy): Eukaryota > Viridiplantae > Streptophyta > Magnoliopsida > Buxales > Buxaceae > Pachysandra > Pachysandra terminalis. Next base: position 3,272 of record JAUPMG010259560.1, read on the forward strand.
AGATCAATGACATGACCGATCCAACGGTCAAAGGTCTCGACCGAAACCAGGTATACGACATGGTTCAGGAGGCTTTAGGTCACCTACCAAATAAAAGGATGAACAGGCCTTTGTACAGAAGGGCGTATCTGGAATGGATTGATCGTCAGATTGAGTTTCCAAGAGGATTCAAAATACTATAAATCTCCCTATTCTCCGGTGAAGACGGTTAGTCGACCGTAGAACACATTAAACGATTCACCACCCCATGTGTTGAGGCATCGACTACTAATTATTGTAAGCTGATGCTATTTGGCAATTCCTTGACGGGATATGCTTTCACACGATACATAACTTTGACAATTCCTTGACGGAATATGCTTTCACATAGAACATAACTTTGGCTCCCAACTCCATACCGAGTTGGACTAAGATGGAGGATAAATTCCACACTTTGTTCTATAGAACCGAGTCAGAGGTTTCAATGGCCGATTTGGCCAATATAAGGAAATTTCCTGACGAATCGGTCGACAAATTCGTAACTCATTATAGGAGGGCTAAGAATAGTGACCAAAACACCAATGGTGTGTTTGTCCCTAAAAAGAAATGACGAACAGGTACCTGGCCAAGGTTTCAAAAATATCTTCTATGATAACACCAAGAGATAGGCATTTGACATATCCAAGGGTGATGAGGTCTTTGACCATCTCCTACAAGATGGATTCTTAAGACTAATTGATGGTCACAAACTCCCCTTCACCTGAAGAAATGAAGAAGGGAGATTTCTGTGAATGGCATGGTTTGAAAACCCATTCGACCACGAACTACTTCACTTTCCGTAATGTTGTGCAGGAAAATATTGATAAGGAAATGCTCAACTTCCCGAAAAAAGGAAAGGAAGCAATGGAAGTGGATGCCAACCCGTTCCCTTAGGGGGTATCTATCAACATGTTGGACTCCAAACTTGTTGGCCCAGAGACAGGTATTGAAAAAGAAACTTTGCTGTCGGCAAAGGAAATACCTTCCGGCAGAGGGAATGCAGTGAGACCGTCGAAGGCCGCTTAAACTGAACCCACGTAAGATCTGAAGAGTAAAGCTATACTATGTGATAGATGTCTCGGGGAGATCCGCAAACGAGTATGGCGTCATGTAGAAAAACCGTGAGGAGCAAAGGCTTCATCAGTGACCATGGAACAAATGGTCGAGATGGGGACAAGAAGAGGCTCAGCCACAAAGGATGGTGAAACCGCCGCTGGTACAACACAACAGGTTAAATAAAGTCACCCATCCAAACTTTCCATATCGGGTTCAAAAGATGACCAGGTCCCAAAAGAGAATATGGCAACGGCAGTAAGTCGACCATAGAAGCGCCCTGTCCATCGGTCTGATGACCGAAGTATGAGGACTGGACATGATGAAGTGAGAGCCATATGACCATGGAAGGCCCCGATCAGGGAACAGGCAACCGAAACTTCATCAACTCAAGAAACGGTCGAGGAAGATTTGACGAGGGAACTGTGACCAGAAGATATGGAGGAGGATCTCCTCCTGGAGAAATTACTTGCTTAGTATAGAACCCCTGAGTTTCCCATTGAACCGGAAGCAATACAGGCCGAAGACAGATTTTCCATTGTATACCTCGTCGATACGGACGACGAGGAGGCCGAACAAGTGGTGGAGGTAAGGGCTATTAATGGCCAAGGTATGTCTTCCGATTCAACTGTCGTCCCTTCTCGAACGACCAAAAGGGTGATACTTGAGAGACCACCTAGCAAATGAATCAACACCTCAAAACCCTATATATCAGCGTCCACATGGGTGGAGTACCGGTCTTCAGAATCCAAGTAGACAATGGCGCGGCTGTCAACATACTCCCTATGGGTCTTCTAAGGAAGATAGGAAAACAAGGGATGTCATTCCCCGAATCCCGTGGCACAAATCCTTATGCGAGCGGCATGAATCATGAGGAGAGACCTTCGGGTTCCAAACCGTGGAACGCTGATCATCAAAATAAACCCAACAATAAAAGTAATTTCAACTACTCTTATTGAGTTATCAAAGTGCAGAAGCAAAAATATCAATTAAATCCATGGCTTTAGAAGGAACGAAATCCCAACATCTCAATGAAACTAAAAATCAAACTCAATCCCATCACATCAACATAACCATATTAAATGGAAAGTACCAAAATTGAAGCAAATCACACAGCAGCGCCTGGCTCCTACTCATCCACATTCCACCTTAACCTACAACATTGAAAGTTGCGTGAGCTTGGAAAGCCTGGTAAGAATCAATTCTATCATCCATCTTAGTAGAATACCGTTAATCTAAAACAAAAGATAGTAATATCATGATAATTAAATAGAGAGAGAGATGCTCATAAATTACAACATCTCAACACAATTCCAAGCATCATATCCACATTGTTATGACAATATTAAGAACAACAATTAATGGTTAACGCAAACAATACAATACACACCCAATGCATGCTAATGAATGCAATTCCCGGTGATCAGCCGGTTTTACTGAGTAACGTTTACCTGATATTCCACGTTCACATCTATTACATTTCATTCGCACTTCCCACGTGTACATCGTGGTTTTGTAGGATTTTCACCCTACACGGCTCAATTCCCGTTGCTATTTCTTGCATTTAGGGGTATGACCCCAGGGAGGCCTTTACAAGACAATTACCCAGTTGCATTTACGGATTCAACCCAAGGAGGCCTTTATAAGATGATTACCCACTTGCATTTAGGGATTCAAACCCAGGGAGGCCTTTACAAGACGATTACCCACGTGCATTTAGGGATTCAACCCCAGGGAGGCCTTTACATGACGATTACCCACTTGGATTTAGGGATTCAAACTCAGGGAGGCCTTTACAAGACGATTACCAAGAAACAAAGTAGAATTCAAACCTCTATCCATCGTTGCCCAGTTGACCGAATGAGTTATTCTTTCCACATATCAGTAGGATTTCCGGTGATAACATCCTTCGGAAGCTATCCGTGCACCATACACATAAATAATCCACCGGAAGCCATTACAGGCATCCTTTCCACAAGTATAAGTGCATAATAGGTCACATGATTGTAAGACGGATTAAACCAAAAACAACATCAATAGTACATGTTACAATCACCAAACACATGGAGTCACAACCCCAAGTTATATGGCACAAATCCCAAACCAAAACCCATCAAAATCCCCTCAGGGATGCCATCAGTAGGCTCACCGGTGTACCAGTGCCTACCAGTGGGTTAAAACTAGGCAAATTTGCCGGTCCTTCTGTGCTTTTTAACTCCCTATCGGCAAGCTCACCTGTGTACCAGCGCCTACTGACGGGCAGCGATCTAGGTATTTTCTGGGCTCGCGAAACTTTACTTTTTGATACCAAATTCATTCCACATCATCTCTTATACTCAATAATCATCATAACAATAATATTACACTAATTAGATCATGCCAAACATCATTTTTCACAACAACTATGATTAACATGCATTGGATCATAATATCAATATGAATCTAGAACTAAACAAGGTGCCATAAGAGAACTATACAGCAAGATTAACTTACGGCTTATTAATCACCGAACTTGAGACAAACAATTGTGCTTTTGGAAGTCATATTCAAGAATCATTCATTCACGCATTCAATCACAGAAAAACAACTACGATATTCCAAGAGAACTATACAGAAAATGAAACTTACCTTTGCCGATTACGTATGTGATTTCTAACGAGTTCCTCCTTCTTCTTCTTCTTCTCCTCTCCTTATTTTCCGCTTCTTCTTCTTCTCCAAGGCTAATTGACGGTTGGGGTTTTCTACTCTAACCCTTCAACTCTCTTTTCTTCTTTACTCACAATACCCTTGTATTTTGTCTTCTCTTCATATGGGAAAGTGAGGGAGAAGTTATAGTAACCTTCCTTCCTCACTCCCAATTTCGATATTTCTAATTTGAATTGACATTTGTAAATGACAGATGGCTCCCCTATAACTGAGTCTAATTATACTTAGACCCCAAGTCATAAACTCTTGTTTTAAATACCACCCCTTGATCTAATTACTTATAAAACCACATTAATAACTTCAAGAAAAATTCTAATTGCTGCTCATAAAACTCCTAATTAATTATTTAATTAATTTGTTTTGATTAATCTCAATTTAATTATTATATTTAATTTTTGGATCCGGGTCTCTACTGTCTCCCCCCTTTAGGAAAATGGATTCTGGCCTTATCAAAATTCACTTTTGTATACGTCCCACAGAAAGCGGTCAAAGGCCAAGCAGTGGCTAATTGTCTGGTCAACCATCCATCATGCGTGATCGAAGAGGAATCGATAGAATTTTACAATCTCTTTACGGCCAACCTCACTCCATGGACTCTTATCTTCGATGGGTCACGGACGGAACAATCTGCCAAAGCTGGAATGATCATCATATCCCCAATGGGGAAAAGGCAAGAACATGCATTCTAGCTAGATTACCCAAGTACCAACAACCAAGATGAATATGAGGCCCTCATCATCGTTCTAGAGATCTTGACCGAACTAGGGGTCAAAAATATCAAACTGATGGGCGACTCGCAACGGATCATCAATCAATTGATTGGTAAATACAAATGCCTAAGTTGGCAACTAGCACATTTCTATGTAGTTGCTAACCAATTGATTAATGGTTTTGATGATGTCACGTTATAGCATTGTGTTCGGTAAAAGAACGTAGCAGCCAACGAGATAGCCCAAATAGCTTCTGACTTGATCATAGCCGAAGGTATTACTTCCAGTATGATAAGCTTTCAGAAACGGTCCCTTCCATCTGTGGCCAAAAGGACCGAGGAATCAGAAATATTTGTGCTTAAAATCCAAGAAGATAATTGGAGATTCCCGATCATCAATTATCTCAGAGATCCTAATAGTAGGGCAGAGATAAAGATCAAAGCCTTCTCTCCAAACAACTTGTTATAAGCTGACGAGCTATACAAGAAAGGCACCAATGAAGCTCTATTAAGGTGTCTCGGCCAGGCCGAGGTCAGAAGGGATTTGTGGGTCTCAATAAGAAGGAATCAAAATGAGATGGCTCATCAGGAGACATGGCTACTTTTAGCCAACCATCCTGAAAGATTGCATAGATTATGCAAAGAGGCAGCTATGTTAGAAACACGGACCAATCCAACATGCACCAGTCGTCGAGCTTTTCCCTATAGTAAATTCGTGGCCGCTCCGAGGATGGGAAATGGATTTTATTGGAATGGTCAATCCTATTTCCTCGAAGATGCATCGATTTTTTATAGTTGCAACCGACTATTTTCCTAAGTGGGTAGAGACATGGCCGATGAGGAAGGTAAATGTGATAAACCAAACAAAATTAATAGGGTTAATATGTAAATAATACAAAAGTTAGGGTTAATTTAAAATTTTAGTAAATAGCTATCATGTTTGACTTTGGACTGATTGTGATTGGTGGGTTGTACAAATAGGAAACTAGGTACATCACACACAATCATAACTTCTAAAGTTAAGACATGTGGCAAGGATCTTGTAGGAATATTAATATATAAATTGATGGTTGAGATTTAATATAAATAGAAACACTCTCTATTAGAAAGAATTCAAGTAAAACAATAAATAGTAACTAAGCTAACTAAGAAAAGGAGACTAAGTCAAAGATATAGAATTAGTAAGTAATCTCTACAAACTATAATAGTAATAGAGCTAGGATTCTGAAATATAAATCAATGGCTAAGATCTTGTAGGAGCCGTCAATCTCCAATTGATGGCTGAGATTTAAAACTAAGAAGTAGTAGGTATTCTCTACAAACTAGAATAGAAACTATTAAAACTAAAGCTAGGATTCTAAACAAAAAATAGAATGAAATCAATAATACAAAGAAACCCATATTGGCTGGAAAACAAATCTAAGGGTAGAGATTTAGAGTTCTATAATTTCTAATTCTAGAGTTCCTAAGTGCCTATACAAACTCAAGGCCTAGGAAGGTTGATTCACCACTTGAAGAAGAAGAAGAAGAAGAACAACAACAACAACAACAACAACAAGAGGTGTAATTCTCTACACCAACCAAGGTAAGTATTCAGGTCTAACTCTATTTTTGATTTAAATAAGAGTACAAGGTTACTTTCATTGTGTACGAAGTATTTTAATGGTTTTTACTAAGTTTTCAAATTTTAATGGTAGGACATGGTAAGTATGAATTCAATTATGTTTTGTGAAGTTTATTTATTGGGTTTTGTACGGAATCCAAACTTAAGGGGGTTACTTAGCAAGTTTTTATGATTAGAGTTCAAGAGGAGACAAAAACAGGCCAAACAGACAAAATTGTGATGTTTGCCGGCCTCCTCGACGTGTTGAACAGCTCGCCGAACTGCCCAGAAACCCCTCGGCTCTCCGAGAGCACACCGAGGCACACCTTGTGAATTTTTCGCCCGTGGTTTTGTCACCGAAGCCCCACTCAGCGCGCTGAAAGCACGCCGAACCTGACAGTTTGACACAAATCCCAAAAACCCCAGAATGGATTCGGCGACCTCTTCGGTGCTCCAAAAGGCCACCGAAAGTACATCGAACCACACTTGGTGACCCCTCGGCTCTTCGAGAAATGTAACCTTTGTTCATTTGACTTAAAATTTGATGAACTAACCTATTTTGATCTCATTAGACCAATTATGATGTTATTTTTGCTCAAATATGCTTATTTCTTACACTTGCTTCTTTATGGACCCTTTGACTATGTTTGGTGGACATATGATATTTTGATATGCTTCATATTACTTGTTTATTTATTGTCCAAGATGTTAGTTAGCTATATTGTACATTGTACATATGATTTGTATGCTTAGTTAAATGAGCACATTCTCACTTGCACAGTATTATGCTTCATGACCATGGATTTGGTCTAAAAGCCATACCCTTTACATATGAATCCATATTTCTAAATTTCAAGGTGATCACGAGAGTATTATGATCTGGAAATCATAATAGGAGAGGATACTTATATTATGTGATGAGGAACCCGTACATCCCAATAGACCAATTTATTTGTTTCACCCAATGTGAGGGATAGGCCTTGTATGGGGGTCCTAAGAGACTTGTGGGGAGATGATAGGTGAGGGAAGGTTCATATTGATGATGTCCAATATCCGAATCATAAGTATTGATAGGTGAGGGAAGGTTCATATTGATGATGCCCAATATCCGTATCATAAAAGTGAAATTCTGTTAGTAGATCGGCTAATGTTTGATTCACAAGCGATGGTTCACATTGTGAGGCCATGGGCTAAGTCCCTATGATAGAAAATAATTGAGGGGATTGTGCCCTCTAGGTCGAAGCCCCTAGAAACTATGATGTACACATAGAATAATCGACTATTTCAGCCATGTATTGGGAGATGAAAGTTCACATTGTGAGGCATCCTTGGGTAGTACGACTGAGATCATATGTGGAATCATACACTAAACGAATACTATACAGCCAACATTATACATATTGCATATTAAATTGTTTATCTAAAATCACATGTGGTGATCTTACTTACTAGGTGCGCAGTACGCATTAATAATTGAATCAGCCCATTGCATTAGATTGCACATTTCATCTTATTGCATCATTATTCACATATTTATGGCATATTGATCACACATCATACATATTCATCACATATTACATGTTTCCCTTGCATATTGATATATATCTCATGATTTACTCATTTATTGTTTATATGGATTACCATTGAAGAGTTGCATTGTCCCTACTTCAATCTTAAATATTGTTAGCCTTGTTTACTTACAAAGCTAGTGTAGCTTACGCTTTCGAGCACAACATATTTCCAGACCTATAGATGATGGACACAAGAGCCATGAGGACCCAGATGGAGGAAAATGATGTTTTTAAGATATTAGTTTTCATTAGGATTTTATTCGATGAGTTTAATAGATCTTGTCGTAGGGTTTATTTGTTGTAATTCAGTACTTTGATTTTCAATAGTTAATAGGGATTGATTTGAAGCATGAGACTAGTATTATTTTCTTTCTGCTGTTTTCTGTTTGAAAGATGTTATGTGACAGATATTATTTTAATACTACTTTTCTATACTTTATCTTATGTAATATCCTTCTTAAATCAATGATTTTGGCTATGTATTGTTTATCCACTCCCATCTGGATATGGGGTAAGAGTTACAACTTAACTTGGGGACTCCATTGATATTTCCAGGTTTGGTTCGTGACAAAAATGGTATTAGAGACTAGGTCTTATGTTTTCAATCAATTCCAAAAGTTTTCTTCGTGCCGATATTCCAAAAGTTTTATGTGTGTTGATTGTTTATCCTAACATTGGTTGCAAACTTAAGTGTGATCAGATTTCTTTCTTCTTAAACAGACTTTCTAATCATCATATTTTCATATAAAAGAAGAGGTAACTTGGGTACTGGTTCAAGTGGAGGCGATGATCAAGATCTGCAACTTGCTGGAGTTTATGAAGCATTGGGAGAGATGGTTGCAATGATGCAAAAATCACAAGCTCAATCACAATCAGTGCCACAACAAACTAAAGCACAACGGAACACCCGTAGCATTGAGAAGTTCAAGAAGCTTGGACCTACTGTTTTCAAAGGAACAACCGATCTGATGGAAGCACAAACATGGATAGATTCCTTGGAACACATCTTCGAGGTGATGAGAGTAGAACAACAAGAGAAGGTTCATTTTGTTGTATTCATGCTAGAAGGTGAAGCAAGAAGGTGTGGATAGCACCAATTCAAACCTGGACCGACTTTGAGGTGAGATTTTATTTGGAGTATTTTCCTAAAACTATTAGAAAGGAAAAGGAGTTGGAATTTATGAAGCTGGAACGAGGATCTATGACCGTACCTGAGTATGCAGCAAAGTTTAAGGAGTTTTCTCAATTTGCCACTTATAAGGTAAATGAGGAAGAAAAGAAAGCATTCAGGTTTGAAAGCGGACTAAGGCCTAGCATCAAGAGTAGATTGATTATGCGAGAATTCACGGAGTACCACAAGGTGGTTGATTGCGCTCGTAAGGTGGAGAAGGATATACAAGAATTTTGTAAGATTTGAGAACTGAAGAGAGAGAGGAATTCCAAAACCTACCAAGCCGAATTAAAGAAAAGGAAAAGGACACAAGAAACTCAAAACTTTGGAAACACACGCCCAAAGTGCATCAACTGCGGAGGGATGGGACATCATCAAAGAGAATGTTGGTTTCAAAGGAACCCACAGCAAAACACTTTCCAAGGGCAGCAGCAACTTGTACCCAAACTCCATTACATCAGAATCAGAAACCGGTACAGCAGCAACAAACTCAACAAGGGAGAGCCTATGCCATTGAGCAACAAAAGGATGAAGTAATTGAAGGTACTCTTTGAATTCAAATGGAGTTGGAATTTTACAGAAATATATTCAAGGCAAGTACCCTTAACTTCCGATTAGGATGAGCGAATTTCGAGGACAAAATTTTATTAACGAGGGTAAATTGTGAAACCCAAACAAAAATAATAGGGTTAAAGATGTAAATAATGTAAAAGTTAGAGCTAATTTAAAATTTTAGTAAATAGCTATCATGTTTGACTTTTGACCGATTGTGATTGGTGGGTTGTACAAATAGGAAACAAGGTACATGACACAAAATCATAACTTCTAAAGTTAAGACATGTGGCTAGGATCTTGTAGGAATACTAATATATAAATTGATGGCTGAGATTTAATATAAAGAAATAGAAACACTCTCTATTAGAAGGAATACAAGTAAAACAATATTAGTAACTAATCTAACTAAGAATAGGAGACTAAGTCAAAAATATAGAATTAATAAGTATACTCTACAAACTATAATAGTAATAGAGCTAGGATTCTGAAATATAAATCAATGGCTAAGATCTTGTAGGAGTCTTCAATCTCCAATTGATGGCTGAGATTTAAAACTAGGAATTAGTAGGTATTCTCTACAAACTAGAATAGCAACTATTTAAACTAAAGCTAGGATTCTAAATAAGAAATAGAAAGAAATCAGTAATAGAAAGAAACCCATATTGGCTGGAAAATAATCTAAGGGCTGAGATTAAAACTAAATAATCTAAGGGTAGAGATTTAGAGTTCTATAGTTTCTAATTCTAGAGTTCCTAACTGCCGATATAACTCAAGGCCTTGGAAGGTTGATCCCTCACTTGAAGAAGAAGAAGAAGAGCAAGAGGTGTAATTCTCTACACCAACCTTCAAATCAAGGTAAGTATTAAGGTCTAACTCTATTTTTTGATTTAAATAGGAGTACAAAATTACTTTCATTGTTTATGAAGTATTTTAATGGTTTTTACTAAGCTTTCAAAGTTTAATGGTAGGACATGGTAAGTATGAATTCAATTATGTTTTGTGAAGTTTATTTATTGGGTTTTGTACGGAATCCAAAGTTAAGGAGGGTTACTTAACAAGTTTTTATAATTAGAGTTGAAGGGGAGACAAAAACAGGCCAAAGAAACCAAATCGCAATGTTCGGCACGCCGAACAGCTAGCTGAACTGCCTAGAAACACCTCGGCGCTCCCTCGGCTCGCCAAAAGCACGCCGAGCTACACCTTATGAATTTTCAGCCCCTCGTTTTGTCATTGAAGCCCAACTTGGCGTGCCGAAAGTACACCAAGCGTCACAGACAAGAATATAGGTCCCTGGTTTTTTCACCAAGACCCCACTCGACGCGTCGAAAGCACACCAAGCCTGACAGTCTGACACATATCCCAGAAACCCCAGAGTGCATTCGACGACCTCTTCGGTGCACCGAAAGGCCGCCGAAGGTACATCAAACGTCACTTGGCGACCCCTCGGCTCACCGAGAATTGCAGCCTTTGTCTGTTTGACTTGAAATTTGGTGAACTAACCTATTTTGATCTCATTAGACCAAATATGGTGTTACTTTTGCTCAAATATGCTTATTTCTTATACTTGCTTCTTTATGGACCCTCAGGTTTTGTTTGGTGGACATGTGATATTTTGATATGCTTCATATTACTTGTTTATTTATTGTCCAACATGTTAGTTAGCTATATTGCACATTGTACACGTGTTCGTATGCTTATTTAAATGAGCACATTCTCACTTGCACAGCATTATTCTTCATGGCCATGGATTTGGTCTAAAAGCCGTACCCTTTTGCAAATGAATCCATATTTTTGGATTTCAAGGCGATCACGAGAGAAATCATAATAGGAAAGGCGACTTGTATTATGTGATGAGGGACCGTACATCTTAATAGACCAATTTATTTGTTTCACCCAAGGTGAGGGATAGGCCTTGTATGAAGGTCCCAAGAGACTTGTGGTAATATGATAGGTGAGAGAAGGTTCATATTGATGATGCCCAATATCCGAATCATAAGAATTGATAGGTGTGGACATGTTTATATTGATGATGCCCAATATCCAAACCATAAGAGTGAAATTCTGATAGTAGATTGGCTAATGTTTCATTCACAAGGGAAGGTTCACATTGTGAAGCCCTAGGCTAAGTCCTTGTGATTGGAATTAAGTGAGGGGATTGTGCCCTCTAGGTCGAAGCCCCTAGAAACTATGATGTATACATAGAATAATCTACTATTTCAGCCATTTATTGGGGGATGAAAATTCACATTGTGAGGCATCCTTGGGTAGTATGATTGAGATCATATGTGGAATCATACACTAAACGAATACTATACAGCCAACATCATACATATTGCATATTAAATTGTTTCTCTTAAATCACATGTAGTGATCTTACATACTAGGTGCACAGCATGCATTAATAACTGAATCAGTCCATTGCATTAGATTGCATATTTTATTTTATTGCATCATTATTCACTTATTTGTGGCATATTGATCACATATTATATATATTCATCATATATTACATGTTTCCCTTGCATATTGATATATATCTCATGATTTACTCATTTATTGTTTATATGGATTACCATTGAAGAGTTGCATTGTCCCTACTTCAATCTTAAATATTGTTAGCCTCGTTTACTAACAAAGCTAGTGTAGTTTTCGCTTTCGAGCACAACATACTTCAGGACCTATAGATGATGGACACGAAGACCATGAGGACCAAGATAGTGGACAAGGATGTTTTGAAGATATTATCTTTCATTAAGGTTTTATTCGATGATTTTAATAGATCTTGTAGTAAGGTTTATTTGCTATAATTCAGTACTTTTATTTTCAGTAGTTAATAGGGATTGATTTGAAGCATGAGACTAGTATTATTTTCTTTCTGTTGTTTTCTGTTTGAAGGATGTTATGTGATGGATATTATTTTAATACTATTTTTCTATATTTTATCTTATGTAATATCCTTCTTAAATCAATGATTTTGGCTATGTATTGTTTATTCACTCCCATCTGGATATGGGGTGAGAATTACAACTTAACTTGGGGACTCCATTGAAATTTCCAGGTTTGGTTCGTGATAGTAGACCAAACCAATGTGATCGAATTCATTGAAGATTTTATCATACATAGGTTTGGGATTCCAGAAATAATAACGGCCGATAGTGGAAGCGCTTCGTAAGAGGGCAAATTATTTTAGTTCGCAAAGTAATACAGGTTCAAGATCGTGAATTGAATCCCTTACTGTGCACATGCAAATGGTCAGGCAGAGGAAAGTAATAAGGTTTTGAAGAATGTCCTAGGGAAGATGATTGAGGACAGTCCTTAGTCGTGGCATAAACGATTATCAAAAGTGATATGGGCTTATCGTACATCCTAGAAGACAAGCATAGGCACCACACCATTTGTCCTAACATACGGACACGATGCGGTGCTCCCACTAGAGATAATGATCCCATTGCTCAAAGTAGCATATCAACACAACTTCACCCTAGCCGCATTTACAGAATCCATTATTATTGATCTCGAAGATCTAGATGATGGCCGAATCAAAGCATTGGATGCTCTTCAGACCAAAAAGTAGAAAGTGGCCCGTACTTACAACAAGTGGGTGAAGCACAAAGTTCTTTGCAGAAGGGGACTTGGTATGGAAGATCATTCTGCTGATAGGGACCAAGGGTCTTATTTGTAGAAAATGATTGTCAAACTGGGAAGGACCATTCAGAGTCTAACAAATCTTACAAGAGGGTCCTATATTATTTTATATGGAACTGACTGATCAACAAAGAATAAAAAAGATAAACGGTCAGTTCTTAAAGAAATATTACCCTACCATGTTGGATTCTCCACTCTTGGTGACCGTGTAAATGCTCCATCAAATGGTACAATGTCAAAGAAATATAATGGAAAAAGAACGGCCAAAAGGCCATATTACATATGGACTTCAGTACGAAACAAAACCGAGATGGCCTAAGGACCATCTTCAAAAATATTACACGTCCATAGTGAAGAAAGGATGGTAGCTTAGGTGCATCCTGTAAGAGACCAACTTCAAGTGTCAGCCAGAACGGCCTTTGGCCGAAAGGATCTCATGCCTCCTTATATTCTTCCACACTTATGGCCACGAACGAGCTAACGCTCCATCATCTTTCAAGCCTGCTTATCATTTGATTTAGAAGACATTTCCTCCCTTCCTTCGCCAGAACAGGGATCCAGATAACATAAATTAGCAGCATTCTTCGCTACACCATGGAGCCACGATCGCAATAGCGTTAAAGCTAGAAGTTCTATGGTCCAACTGGAGAACTTCATGCAATCTGGCAGACCGATAGATCTGAAAAAATGATGAACCAACATTAGACAAATACTGGTACTAGCTGTTGATTTTAGATAGTTAACATGAATATCTAGCAGAGTTTTGAAGCATGGAGATGGAAGGGTAGGGCAACGTTGTTGGACACCATTAAAAACAAAGGTAAAAGGGAAATTAACATCGTCGCCCTGGTCTAATAACAAAAATGGACAAGCACACTCGCCTATTAGGGATAAACCGTTTAGGATGACAATGTCCAAAACTTTCAAAACCATGGAAATACTCGAAACCAAGGGATCTATTGGAAGATGAACAATTGGCAGGGTTAAGAACAACTTTGATGTGCTGAAGAAGAAGGAAGATGTGATTAAATAGCCAAAGAAGCGATTTGACCAGCTATTAGATTTCGTTCCTTTTCAAGAAATGGCACGTGTGAAGATCATTAATTACCTCCTTTACGTCTCTTCGAAACTGACAGAAGGCTAAGAGACGCAAAGGGAGGTAAGGGCATGTGTTACAGCGTATATTCGCCTATCTTCACCAACCAATAACAATATGAGACTTGGTTCCAGGATGCCAAATGACGCGCCGATCACGATGCGCTAGGATGCCAAGTGTAGCACCGATCACGACACGCTAGAAAGCAGAGTGTAACGCTAATCAACGGCACACAAGAAGCCAAGTGTAACGTTGATCAACAGCGCACAGGAAGCCAAGTGTAACACTGAGAGCGGTGAACGAGAAGCCAAGTGTAGCATTGATCAATAGCGTACAAGAAGCCAAATGTAATTCTAATCAATGGTGTACAAGAAGCCAAGTGTAACGCTGAGAACGGCGAACGAGAAACCAAGTGTAGTGCCAAATACGGCACACGAATAAGTTAATGCGAGCACTAAGTACTTGGTGCTCATAGAAAACCAATAAGAATGTGATACTTATCGCACGAAAGATCAACTAGCATCGTTACGCATGGAACATGATGAAGTCACAGATGTGCGATGCGCAGCAAGAAGATGTCAAAGGCAAGTGAGCTCACACACCTGGTCCACCTGCCCATGAAGAGAGAAAAGAACGCAGGAGTGGTCAACCCACGTCCGAAGCAAAGACGACATGCGGTAATGTAACCAAACTGAACGGTTACATAATCGGATCAAGACACTCTATAAAAGGCAAAAGACTTGCCTCTTCCAAAACCCCCTCCACAAATCAACAACAACTGAACAAGTCAAGCGCAACGCTGCATCTCAGACCTCCGGGTCTCATATCCTCCTTTCGTTGCCCCCATTGCAACAACAGTGTGCGGTTCCTCTGCCGCTCACTATTCACACTCTCTCTTGGAGTATTATTGCTCTCAACATTGGTAAGCCCTTCCAGTATGTATGTGTGACCACATTCACTCGAACGAGAAGCACCTCTATTCATCAATCAATCCGGTTTGAGTCTGTTGCTCTCAGCCTCAAACTGATCACACAGCCACCCTCTGAGAAGCTGCACTCAATCACGGACGCCTATCCAGCCTGTTCCCAAGACCACTGCAATAACGCCTCCTGTTCATCAATCTTCTTTCTATATTTTGCACTTTTATCATTCTCTCAAGAACCTGCCTGCAGGTAGTCTATCCAGAGCCGTGACAATGGGTATTGTGATAACCATCACTTGGTTACCAGTCTTCTTTCTATCTTCTTTTTATTTGTTTATTCATTTGTCATTTAGGGTCCCGTTATTTAATCTTGAATTAACACTTGGTTTGGAGTTAGAGACTCTTCCGTTTACCTTGGCAATCATATTATCATTGTCTGAAGGATTTCAAGGAAGGAAGAACCCCAATCCTTCATAAATGTACTCTCAAGATTAATATCAATAACTAGTTTCTTTTGTTTGTATATTTTTTTTTCCAATCAATCTTCGATCAGAAATAATAATGCTTCAACCATTTCCTATTTACCAATTCTTCTTGAGAATTTTCTTTGAGAAAAATGATTTTATAATAGCCAGAAGGATAAGCTTCTCTTACCTCGAAGGGTCCATCCCATCGTGGTGAAATCTTAGGCTTAATAGTGTTGCTTCTCTCGTAGAATGAAGCTCGAATGATTAGGTCCCCAACTTGAAAATCTCGATGGGACGCTTTCCTCTAATAAGCCTTCGAAATTGCCTAATGATACTGTAGGTTATTTGTCAAGGTTTTTGTCTCTTCTCATCTAAGTCATCCAACTGATGCATCCAAATCATAAGTAAGACATGAGTATCTTCATCAATCTCAGCAGCTTGTAACACTCGAGCGAAAGTGACTTGTAATTTGACCGGGAGAATTGCATATGTTCCGTAGACTAAAGAAAATAGAGTAGCCTTAGTAGCCCTATGTTTTGACACTCTATAGGACCACAACACATCAAGCATATATTCATGCCACTGAGTAGGATGATCATAAGTCATTTTGCTCGGTAACTTGATCAATATCTTGTTTGTGGCCTCTGCTTGTGCCTTTCCTTGTGGATAATATCGAGTTGACTTAATGTGAATGATGGCAAATCTTGCAAGCAACTCTCGTACTGGTCGGTTTAGAAATGAAGAACCATTAACAGTGATGATCCCTTGAAGTATCCCATACGAATAATAATATTTTCTTTAATGAATTAACCCGCAGCAGCCCTTGTTGCTCTTCGAAGGGCAACGGCTTCCACCCACTTAGTAAAATACTCAGTGGCTACTAAAATCCAAGTATGCACTCTCCTACTTTGGGGATTGATTGGACCAATCAAATCTAGCCCCCAAGTATGGAAAGGTCGAGTGATAACAGACTGCATACTTCAAGAATGTTTCCTTGGAATATTTCCTTGAATCTGACATCTTGAACGCTTTTTAGCGTATTAGAATGCATCCTCCTTCATCTAAGTCCAATAATATCCAATGGTGTAAAATTGTTTAAATAACTTCCTTTTCTCTTGGTAAGCTCCACAAGATCTTGAATGTACCTCTTGGAGTACAACTATAGCTTCTTAAGGACCCAATAATATGAGTAAGCGATCATCAAAGCTCACTTAAAATAAATGATTGTCTTGGAAACGAAAATGAGCAGATCTCCTTCGAATTCGTTAGGCTTCGAATGCATTGTCAGGTAAAAAAACCATCTCGAAAGAACCGAATGGAAGGTCTCCTCCAATCTTCTTCTTCTATAAATATGGGAAAATCTTCCATGGCATCAGGGAGGTTTTGGCAACCACCACAATCTTTCTATAATTTTGAAGAATCAAATGATATGGTTGACCAATATACTCCAAACCTCTGCAACCTTCTATATGAAGGAATGGAATCCAAATTCCCATAGGTTTTCTCATGGATGTCAAGTAAAATCTATTGGGCTTCATCATTTCCAATGCATCACAATAATACGCCATTCGAAGCCTTCAAATATAAAATATGAACAACTTCAACAAAATTAGCCAACTTACGAATTGGGATTTCGAAAGTTGTAGTTGAATGTTGAAGTTGACATAAGATAACATGCCTCCAATCAGTCGAAGGAATGTCCTCTTGTTCAACCTCATGGTCTAAAGTAGTTACAGGTAGGACCTTTCAAATGATTTCAATCTGCTATAATCTGTCACGTCCCGAACCTGAATTCCCTATGGAAATCCCAAATTCAAGAACATGACCATCACCCCAAACAGAAGCTTGGGAGTGGCAATGATATCTAGCCAAATAGGGCTAAATAAAAACTGATATTATTTAAATCTGCAGCGGAAATCTACTAGTCTAGTATTTT
>JAUPMG010259577.1:7687-20718 GCA_031762675.1 Pachysandra terminalis
ATGGGCTTTGTTGTTGTATGAAAATGAGAGAGACGAAGATAGAGGGAACATGACTCTTCAATCTTGAATCAGCATATTTCTTCTCATTCGTGCGAGAATGTGAGAGGCTAAAGAGAAAGGGCAAATGAAAGAGTGAAAGAAAACCGTAACTTATCTTTGTTTATATGAGTAACAGTACAATAACTATGGTGTACAAACTTAGTGTTGTCTATAGTGATAACCCGACGGGTCAGGCGAGCTAACCCGAAACCGACCCGTTTATTTGCGGGTTTCAAATCCTCAACCCGAACATGACCCACTGGTTGAAAACTTGAACCCAAACCCGCTAAAATGCGGGCGGGTTGGCGGGTCGGGTTAAAAATTGCCAGCTCTAGCCAATTCAAATGAGAAGGTACAAGGGAATAATCTCGATAATAATGGAAAATTTTGCGGAGAAGATACTCTACATGGTCTGTTACAGCCCTCTTTGAAACTGACTCAAGAAAACGGTTTGGAGGATAAGGATAAGAAGGAAAAGCAGAATGAAAGGAATCCGGATCACTCTCCAGGTATGGATCCAGAGATAGGAATCAGATAGGACGTTCTCACTATGGATCATGGTTTTAAATTTCGGCGGCATGCCGCCGAAATGTCGCCATTTCCCCAAGTGGGAAATGGTGATATTTCCCCATTTCGCCGAAGTTTCGGCGAAATGTAGCGAAATTTTGGCGAAATTTGGCCATGCCCCCCTTGGCAAAATGTCTAGCGAAATCGAAATTTAAAACCTTGCTATGGATCTTGACCCGTAGAAGGTTGTTGTTCGTCGTCATAGTAACAAGTGGAAACAACGGGTCTGTAATCAGCAAGATAATGCAATGTCTATCACCGTTTCTACTGATAACTTGCAAATTACTAAAAGGAAAGAACAAGAACTTGATGCTTTGGCAGAAAATGATCAACCTTTCAAGAAAAACAAAGGTGAATCAAACCTGGCCCAATCTGAAGGTGTGGTGGCTGACCTCCAACAGCCCCAAGGGGTTCAATGAAAATAATCAGTTGGAACTGCCAGGGACTTAGGAACCCCTGGATAGTCAGAGCTCTGAAAGAGCTCATTCGTACAGAAGCTCCCGATCTGGTTTTCCTTATGGAAACCAGATTACATTCAGTTTCTTGGGAGAGAACTAAATGGCATTTAGGCTTTGCCAATGGAATTGGTGTGGATGCAAGGGGAAGATCGGGTGGCTTAGTTCTTATTTGGAAGAACCACATCAATCTACAACTCCGGAATTATTCAAAGAATCATATAGACACGGAACTTTTGGATGAAAATAATCTCCAATTTGGAGACTGACAGGTTTTTATGGTGAGCTAGAAGCCTCAAATCGTAAACATTCTTGGGAGTTGTTACGACAATTACACCATCAATCCCCTCTCCCTTTGGTATGTTTAGGAGGTTTCAATGCTATAATGATCAGTGATGAAAAACAAGGAGGCATACCTCGTGAAAATTGGCAGATTAGAGAATTCCAGGAGATGATCGATCCATGTTCTTTCCTCGACTTGGGATATGAATGTTACCCATACACCTGGAACAACAAAAGATTTGATGACAATAATATACAAGCAAGGATAGATTGATCCTTAACTACCCCTTTTTGGTTCCTTCTATTCCCCAAAGCGAAGGTTAAGCATTTATGCAGTTCTTGCTCAGATCACCTACCTATATTGCTAGATACTGAAGGAGTCACTTTCAAAAGGAAGAAAAAACAGTTTCGCTTTGAAGAGATGTGGGTCAGAACAGGAGAATGTGAAGAAATCATAAAGAAAGTCTGGAATCAAAATTTCTCAGTTCAGTGATGTATATGCTAACTGAGAAAATTAAAGCCAGTCGAGGTAGTTTGCAACTGTGGAATTCATCAAAATTTGGACACGTTCAAAAGAAACTACAGAAATTCAAAGAGGAACTCAAAACAGTGAAATCTGTCCCTGTAACAGCACAGACCAGGAAGGATGAGTTAATTATATCGAAACAAGTTGATGAAATGTTGGCTCGGGAGGAAACTCTTTGGAAGCAAAGGTCTCGGGTTTCTTGGCTCAAGGATGATGACAAAAACACTACATTCTTTCATGCAAAGGCTTCTCAAAATCGTCTTCACAATAGGCTCAATGGAGTACAGGATGAGAACGGAGTTTGGCAATCCAACATAAATGAAGTTGAGACAGTAGTTGTGAACTATTTCTCAAAAATCTTTACATCTAACCATCCCCATCTCTTGAATGAGACCTTAGAAGGTGTTGAGAGATGAGTCACAGATGAGATGAATGACCACTTGATGCAAACTGTTAGTCCGGAGGAGATTCACCAGGCCTTATTTCAAATGCACCCAACCAAATCACCAGGACCAGATGGTATGTCTGCACTCTTCTTTCAAAAATACTGGCATATTGTTGGATCAGATGTCACAAATAGCATTCTATCCTTTTTTCATTCTGGTCATATGCTCCAAAAAATAAACTATACCCATATCGTATGATTCCGAAAGTTGGAAATCAGATGATTATGACCCAATATAGACCTATTAGCTTATGTAATGTATTTTACAAAATCATTGCAAAAGTCTTAGCAAATAGGCTGAAATCTATTCTGGATCATATAATCTCAGAAAACCAGAGTGCTTTTGTTCCTGGCAGACAAATTGAAGATAATTTTCTAATAGCTCTTTGCACCATCTAAAGAAAAAGAAGAGTGGGAATGATGGTTTCATGGCCCTAAAATTAGACATGAGCAAGGCATATGATAGGGTTGAGTGGCACTTTCTTGAAAAAAATAATGGAAATTTGGGTTTTGCTAGAAAGTGGATTGCTTGGATAATGAAGTGTGTAACTGCTGTATCGTATTCTGTTTTCATAAATGGGGATAAATTTGGGTATTTCTTACCTTTTCGTGGGCTTCGCCAAGGAGACCCATTATCCCCATATTTATTTCTTTTATGTGCAGAAGGTCTCACTTCGTTGTTAAAAAAGCCTGAGATTAGAAAACAGATATCTGGAGCCTCGATAGGCAGGTCGGGGCCAAAAAGTTCTCATTTATTGTTTGCAGATGACTGCTTCTTATTCTGCAAAGCAAATATGATGGAAGCTGGTCATTTACTTCATGTTTTGGATCAATATGCAAAGGCTTCAGGACAACTAGTCAATTATGAGAAATCAGCAATATTTTATAGCAGCAATACGTCATCCCAAACAAAGGAAGGAATCTCTAACAGATGGAGGGTTCGAACAGTCTCTAATTATGAGAAATACCTTGGATTGCCTACTGCAATGGGGAGAAGCAAAAAGATGATGTTTTCTAATATTCGAGATAGAATATGGAAGAAGCTCCAAGGGTGGAAGGAGAAGCTACTCTCTAATGCAAGCCGAGAAATCTTGATCAAATCAGTTGCCCAAGCAATTCCAGCTTATGCTATGGGGTGTTTTAAGTTGCCAAAGAATTTTTGCAATGAGATTAATTCAATGATGCATCAATTCTGGTGGGGACAAAAAGGGGAGGAAAAAAAGATTCATTGGGTAAAAGGAACCAGATTATGTGAATCCAAAAGTCAAGGAGGGATGGGTTTCCGAGATCTAGAATCTGTTAATCTTGCTCTTTTAGCTAAACAAGGATGGATGATTATGCAATGGAGTAGTTCCTTGATGGCTCGTTTTCTTAAAGCCAAATACTTTCCTAATTGTTCTTTTTTGAAGGATCAAATCCGTCTTTTACGTGGAAGAGCATCATTGCTGGACGAAGGTTATTGAAAGTAGGAATCAGATGGCAAGTTGGTAATGGTTGTTCCATTCGAATTTGGGAGGACAAATGGTTACCTCAACCTTTGACTTTTAAGGTTACAACTTGGAATTCATCTCAACATAGACCTACCAAAGTGAATTGAGTTAATCGACCTTGTTTCCAAAAGATGGAACATGGATTTGATTCGGCAAACATTTTCAAAAGAAGATGCATATCTATCAATTCCTATAAGTTGGCGCTTCCCAAGTGACCGACTGATATGACATTTCACAACAAATGGAAAGTTCAATGTGAGATCTACATATCATCTTCATATAGCGAGCTCACTAATAAATAGGGGAAGCTCTTCTCGGTAACACCATCTTTCAGTATCCAATGGAGTTCCATGGTTCAAATTTTGGACATTTAAGATACCGAACAAAGTGAAAGTATTTGCCTGGAAAGTCTGCAATGAGATCCTCCCAGCTCGTGATTACTTGGTGAAAAAACGAATTCAAATGGCAAATGGGTGTGACCTATGTGGTGCTACAAATGAATACATTTTTCATGTGAACTATCTCGGGTTGGGTGGACCCCAGATAGATTGGGTTGATTGGAGTTGCCACTATTCATTGGGTTCGGGTGTGAATGGTCACCCATGGGTTTGTCTTTTATCTCAAAAATAGACCTACAAAATAAGCTTTGAATATGGTCTAACCAGATTGGGTAGGGAGGTTTATTTAAGAGAGTAGGAAGGTATTAGGCACCCACTCTCTTCCGGTTAACCGGTTACCCAGTCTAAGTTTATTTGGCCGATTAGAAAAAACCTAAAAAATAAAAAAATAAAAAAATGAAAAAGAAAAATTCTAAAAAACTAATATAAATCCCTCAAATAACTAAAGTCGTTTAAATCCTTAATAATCAAATAGAATTTTCCAAAAATTTAAAGAATCTAAAACTCTAAAAAAACTCCAAAATCCTAAGAATTTAAGATCACTAAAGATCTAAGATCTAAGATCTAGAACATTCTCTAAGAATACACCTAACTGTATGCTACCAGATGAAGAAACTAAACGCATTAAGAATAAAAATTATAAAGAAAAGACAATCTTCATAAACATTTTCGGAAATCACATCATCTCTACTGGAAAAAAAAAAAAAAAAAAAACCTATTCTAACGACATAAAACGCAATCTCCATTCAGGTTTTATTGGTATTAAAAATCATAAAAATAGACTTTGAGTTGAATAGCACTTCACTGAACATGACACCTTGAGATAAAAATTAATAATAATAATAAAATAAATGATTTCATACTCCATAGAACAGATCAAAACGAGTATTAATCTCATGCTTCTATGTAGATCCCTGAACTGCCAAGAAAAACACCCTGTAACTAATAATCAGAAAGCCAAATTCATAGCCTTAAAAACTGTTGAACCTAAGAGCAAGAAAAGCATGATAGAAATATGAACAGCCGAATGTAAGCCAATATAGATCAATTGCCATTGGAATAAAATTTCATTTTTATAAGATCAAAAGAACAATAAACTCAGGTCATCCCTTTTAAAAGAATCCTTTGATACAAATTCATGAAGATCAATTCATACTGCAGCAAAACAAACCAACTGATCAAAAGAAATTAACAGAGGCGATCGAAACCCCTCTTTTACATAAATTAAATCTCAAGCTATTATAAGTACCTGTAACAACGCCCAGCTATTCTCTGAGGATTGGATCCTTTGATTCGTTCTTGCCCTTTCTGTGACTTGAGCTTGATTTGAAGATCGTCAATGGCAAAACAGATTGAATTAAAAGAATGAAAAGGTTTGCAGACTGAAGGCTTATGGGGTTTTGCAGACTAAATCGCATAAGAACCAAAGGTGTTTGGAAAGGGGATTTTCGCAGAGGTTTGAATGGGGTTAACGGGGTTTCTCTTAAAAAAATTTCTCAAACAAGAATAAACAAACCAACAGGAGGTAAAATTTGAATTTAAAAAAAAAAAAATTACGGCAAAAGTTCTAATCCGTTGGTTTCAAAAACTCAGATACTAATTATCGTCACTTGAGCAATTTAACGAACACTAGACGAACAAAGCTCTGACTAACATGTTTCATAGCATCTGATTGGGAGAGGAAATTGAAAATTAATGGACCTTCCAGCAATCAATCCCATCTCAAAACCTCATCAAAACGTAAATCAGAAAAACCTCAGCTTGTTCAAGACCTAATCCTTTCCAATTCCGGTCAAATAGCCAAAACCGTAACTAGAAACTGTACTTCCTTCCTTGCGTTTAGGATTCCACGTTGGATAAGTATGGGGTTAGTCGGTGGATTATTTATCTCATGGCATCCTCTCCTTAACAGCTGGTTTTTTTGGATGAGTTTTATGTCGTGGGTTCGAAACAATTGGTATTAAAGCAGGCACATTCTTTGATGATAGTCCTCGCTGCGGTTGGTCTTAGTCTCGTGACTTTGGTGTGTCACCTAGTTGGGGTATGAACGACTGTGGTCGTCGGTTTTGAAATAGGGTTGCATGTTATGATATCTCACATCGGCGATTCTGAAATAGGGGTGCATGTTAAGATCACACATCGGCTAAGTATGAGCTTAGTTGATAATTTATTTATCTCCAGCACCCTCCCCTTAATAGCCAGTTTTCGAGAGTGAGTTTTAGTTCATAACACCTTAATAGACCAAAAGTTCCAGATTATGTAGATATTCAATATTCGACTATGGAATTGGTAAGAAAAAAATAAAGTAGAAAAAACAAGAAGAAATACGAGAGAGAGAGAGAGAGAGAGAGAGAGAGAGAGAGAGAGAATCCCACCGGAGATAAGAACGTATCCCCGGAGCTCCCAGAATCAAACGAGGCCTTTCTTATGAAGGGCCGGGTTTAACACTCGTTGGGACTTGGGCCATAACGACCCATGTGAACCCTAGTTTTTTTTATTGAGAGATTATTTTTGTTTGGATAAATTACATTCACACCTTCCTTAGGTTTGACATAATAACAGCAGGTATCCTCAAACCTTGGTTTTTATAGACACCTCCCTATAATTTATAGTTTGAAAGTATGTTACAAACACACCTTTTTCGATAGCAACAGTTAATAAAGTAGTGGAATATTTGCTTTTTGCTTATAACTTCAGGACAAAAGTATCCTTATATTCATTGTTTAATTAGTTTAAGAACAAAATAGGTGCTAATAGAAGAAGAAAGAAGTTTCGTAACATTGAAACTTACGAAAACCCCGATAGCAACAGTTAATAAAGTAGTAGAATATTTGCTTTTTGCTTATAACTTCAGGACAAAAGTATCCTTATATTCAATGTTTAATGAGTTTAAGAACAAAATAGGTGCTGATAGAAGAAGAAAGAAGTTTCGTAACATTGAAACTTACGGAAACCCCTAACTCTTATAGCTATAAAATAAATTAGTAATTTATTTTTCTATTCTTTTAATATAATTAATTTTATAATTTATTTTTTTAGCATATTTAAACATAAGAATTGATAGAAGGGTATTATGATCAAATGATCAGTTTCTGTATTGTCAGAACCTCTAGTTTGCCTAAATAAGTCAAGATTTAATGAAAAAAACCGAATATAATTCCCTCCGAAGATATCGGTACTGGGGCGTTACGCAGGAGAGAGGAAGATTTGCTAACTCCTTGTTTGGTTTGAAACTTAAAACCGACGGTCTATTGAAGTAATTAAAAATCATGGAGAGTGGTGGGGACTGGAAGTTACAAACAACACTTATAAATCTTGTTTGCAGACCGTGAAATTAAAATCCTTGGATTCCCAAACAAAACCCTTCCTTTGATCTCTCAAATTCCAGCTTTCAAGACTGTTTTCGTTTCTCTCTGACGCCAAAGAGAGAGAGAGAGATTGGTTGTTCTTCGCTGTTCTCTGTTCGCTGTTCGCTTGTTCTCTCGCTTCTGTAGAAATGGAGAAAAAGAGCAAAGACTTCATACGCTTGGAGAGGGAATCCGTTATACCAATTCTGAAGCCTAAGCTTATTATGACTTTGGCTAACCTCATAGGTACAGAGCTTTCTTTTCTTTAGATTTTACAAAACTGCTTTTTTTTTTTTTAAAAAAAAATCTTTATATTTGATGTATTCACCATGTGGATCTCCGTAATTTTCTTAATTTTTTGAACTAAGTTGTAGCGATTGTTTGTTTATGTATTTTGATTTATATGTTGTATATATAATATTGAGTTATAATGCTTTCCTGTTGAATTTTGCTTTTTAAGTTGAGTGCATTTGCGGTTGGTTTTTGTTTTTTTTTTTAGATTTAAAGTGGGGTTCTGGAGTTGATCTTTGTTCCATTTTTTTCATTCTGAAGTGGAATGTTGCTGATTGTGAGTTCTGTTTGATTTTCAAATTATGGGCATGTGTTCTCTTGAGAAGTTTTAATGGTGGAAAAAGGATTCATGCTGTGCAATCCGACTGGTGGGAAAAGACATTGTTAATCGCTTAAAGGATGTTCTTTGGGGCGTTTCTCTCGGATGGGTCTTTTATTCTATTTCTTCATCATTGTTAAGGTTTACATCACATTCACTCTGAAAAATTCTGTTATGGGCATGTTCATGATGATTCTGAGTTTGAAATGGTATTTCCATGACTAAAGTCGCGAATTTGTTTTGAATTTGATAATGTTTAGTTGTTGGATTTCATTCTGCAAATTCTGGAACCGGTGAATTACGCATTTTTCTGTTCAATTGGCAACAAATTTCTTTAATTCAAAATGGTTCTAATTAAAAAATTTATACTTCTAGTTTGGTTGCTCAACTGGACTTCAATGCCTTAATTTTTTCTTTCTACTGCAGAACACAGTTCTGACCGGGATGAATTTTTGAAGCTCTGCAAGAGAATTGAATATACAGTCCGAGCTTGGTATCTTCTACAGTTTGAGGATCTGATGGTAAGTTCATGCCCTCCTGTTCTTATTTACTGATAATGAATCTTACAGCTTTGATACTCTTGTTCTGATTTGAATCTTTTTTTCACTGTCTTTATTTCTTGCACAACATATCTATCTGAACTCAAGTTTCTATTTGTGTTTGAAGCAATTATACTCCCTCTTTGACCCCGTACACGGAGCTCGGAAATTGGAGCAGCAGAACCTATCACCTGAAGAGATTGATGTTCTTGAACAGAATTTCCTTCAATACTTGTTTGGGGTCAGTTGGTCATCGCCTCTTCCGTAACTTATATACCTGATACAGTATCTTGAAACAGTTTCTTTGATATGGGAACACAAATTTTCTTTTTACTTGGAATTTTATGTTAGTCACCCATGTCACTGTTCATATTGACTACACTGACACTCTTATTTGGAGGAATATTGAAGAGAAAATTTGAATAAAGGAAAACATTAGTCTTAACCTTATTCAAATTCTGTTTTTCCAACTAACGTTCAATTTTGCCAAACTTAATCTTTGTCCAAGCCTACTGCAGGCATATTTTATGACGCCATGTGGAATCAAATATTTTATATCTTTCTATTTCAGGATGTAGCTTTCATTGAAACTGTTCTAGAAAATGAATTTGTAACTCTTAAGAATTATACTGCAGATTTTTTTTTTTTGATGAGTAACCAACAGATTATGTTAATTATGAAAGCCAAGAAAAAGGCAACAAGTGAAATCAAAGAAGAAAATGTCCCGGCACACAGGGTGGGCACCTGGATGAAAACAACAAAACAGCAAGATACAAAAACCATATGGTAGCAAGCTCCGAAAGGAGCATGAAACTACAACCCCTATCATCTAGCCATCGCAGGGTCAACCCTATCTACCGCCATCACCAATCATCTTTGTTGTCGGTTCTCCCACAAATAAATCCTCTCTCCCCACCAGCACCCACATCTGGCCAGCCTGTCAACCAAATCATTGCTGGCTCTGGGGATGCGCAAAAATGAAGCCCGAACCAAACTAGCCAAGTATCTAGCCACCCTAACTGTGTGAACATATCTCCATGGACAGCTAACCGAACCAAACATCCAAGAAATCATAGATGCCGAATCCCCCTCTACCATCACATCGCTGAACCTCACACGAACTCTCTCCCTAATTCCGGAAAGAAGAGCCAACAACTCGGCCCTCGTAGAATCACCCAACCCCACCAGCCCCGAAAATGCATGGACCATCCGATCATTATGATCTCTGAACCCTCCCTCCCTCCAATATCCGAGGTCCCAGGGTTCCTTAAGAACCGTCAAAATTAACTTTGACGATTAGCAAGAGGGTGTTGCCACTGAGTCACTATCTGATGCACCCGTGGATGTGTGTAAGCCGCCTCAGACCAACCCAACAACATATCTGACATAGATTTACCTCTGAATGCACGAAGAACCACCATCCTAGAACTAACCAGAGACAAGATGGCATCTATAATCGAGCCAGTCGACCTGCACCTGTCCTCGATCACTCTCATGTTACTCTCCCCCCACAAAACCCAAAGAGTCACTCGAACACTCTCATGTTACTCTCCCCCTACAAAACCCAAAGAGTCGCATGCCAAACACCCTGATATGGGTGCTGACATAAATTCATCATTTCTAATCAAAGAATCTTACTGGTTTCATATTTAGTCCAAGTTATGAATGGCCTATTATGTTCTTTGTCACCTTTTGCTGCTGATGTCCACATCAGGATTGATCCAGCTCATATGTTTTAATTCTCCATGTAATTTTATAGTCACTCTTTTGTAACTATTTATTTGATTGGTCCTTTTCTTTTACTAATTTTCACCCTTTTCTTTTTCTTACTGTTTTTATTATTTTTTAAACTATTAAATCAGGTAATGGATAAGAGCAATTTCAGGATAGCAACTGATGAAGAGATTGAAGTTGCACAGTCTGGGCAATATCTTCTAAATCTTCCTATCACAGTAGATGAATCCAAGGTTTGTAACTGTGGATAATATATCATACAACTGCATTCTAAATACAATTGCACACACACAGGGGAGGGGCCAGAAATATTTTCTTGTGGGGGGGGCGCAAATTAAATCACAAACTACAAAAAAGCTCTAGTGTGCTCGACTAATTATTGCTTGATGATTTCAGTCTCACGAACCGAAATAAAATTTTGATAGGAAACTTTTCTAATTTTTTCTTTATTTATATGAAAGAAATAAATAGCAAAATTTCATCAAAACTATCAAAATCACCTTATGAAATTTTGATGATTTTAATAAAATAATTTGACTTTTTAAATGATTATTTTACAGCAAAATTTTAGAATTTCGATTTTGCCTACCTAAACGAAATTGAAAAATTTCAACAAAATTTAAAACCTTGACATATATTAATAACTAGATAGGGCTATAAATGAGCTGAATCGATTTTTGTCCAGCTTGACTCGGGCTCATAAACCTTGAGCAAGGCTCAGGCTCGCTCAAGCTCGTTAAAAAATATTGGGCTCAGGTTCGTTAAAATATTTTAGGCTCAAGCTCGAGTCACAAAAAGCTCGGCTTGTAAAAGACTCGGCTTGAAAAAAACCTTAAATTAGTCCAAATACATTAATATTATAGTTGATGATTTTTATTATACATAGCATAATATATTGACATATATGTTAATATTAATATATAATATAAGATATAGGAACATAGATGTATAATTTCATAAACAAACCCAGCCGAGCTTTAGCCGAGTTGAGCCTACCCAAGCTCGTCTCAAGCTCATTAAGTTAATGAGCTTTTTTTTGACTTAGGTTCGGCTCATGAGCCTAATTATAGAGCTCAAGTTTGGCTCATGAGTTGAGCTAGCTTGGTTCATTGACAACCCATAAATAGGTATAAGATTAATTTTAAGAAAATGTGTAAGAGTGTAATTTTAAAAAGTTATATATATGTGTATATATCTATATCTATATATATATATATATAAACAAATGGGTGGAGTGGCAGAACATGCTTAAATAGTGAGCTTTTCAAAAAGTTTGGAGGGGCCATGGCCACCCCTCGCCCCTGCACGCGCACACACACACACACACACACACACACACACACATATATATGTACATATAAATAAATACATGTGTGCATTTGATCTTCGAAATATTTTCATTTCTTCTTGACGTTTGCGATTCCTGATTTCTTGTTTTGGTTGGAGATAGCTTGACAATAAACTTTTGAAAAAGTATTTTGCGGAGCATCCTCATGAAAACCTCCCAGATTTCACTGATAAGGTATTACTTTAACCCTGCATGGAGAAGTTTTTAGCATAGTTTTACTCAATATTCTTTTCAGTATGTGTGGCTATGAGTTGATAATTATCTTTATGTGGAGGTGCTTATCCCATCTGGCTACTGTAAGGATATCTATTGAATGTGATGCAAAATGTGCCCAAGTAACTTCCATCCAGTAGGGTCAGTAAAGCAATAAGAGTCTCTGAGCATGAAGACGTCAAACATCTTCAAAAGAATTGACTACTTTCCTATTTTGGGTTCTATCCATTGATAGCAATGAATATGACTAAAAGATGCAGGTGCTGAATGCCCTGTCAAAGAAGTCTCAGCATTAGCCACTTGAATTTATTATTATTATTATTATTTTATACCAAGACTGGAATTTCTAAAGACCAGACCCAAGTTATAGATATCAATATAATCTCCGATATTGTCCTGATTTCTCATGTTACTTCCATCAAACATGAATTGGATGAAACTGGTTATAGGGTGCCCCAAAGTCTTTGAAGTATAGGGAACCTAATGTCTGGGGATATGGCCAGAGCAGAGCAATATTTACTGATCTATTACCATATTTTCCAGTTTGCCAGGAAAATGTTTTGTGAACACATTCCGCAAACATGGATGGAAAATATCTCAACTGACAGTCTGTTACAATACACCCAACATGAATTTCTTTATCATGGTGCTTGCTGAAGAGGAAAAATGATGGAGCCAAAGTGCATGAATCAGATAGAAAGACAAAGACAAATTGCATGATTGAGAGAGTATATGAAATCCAAAATGACTTCCCTCCAGTTGTTCCAAACCACCAATTTTAATTTCCTCCACCTGCCCGTGGGAATTGGAGATCATCATTTAAAAATGCATTTCTATAAGTTTCCCAAGGAAAGTGATACTGAAGTAACCAATCAGATCCTCAAATTGCCTATCTGACAGCTTTCCAGTCTACAAGACATGCCCTCTTTCAGAGCAGGTTACTTATTGAAAAAGGATAGTCAAAGCAGGTGGTGATTCTCGTGACAAAGTTGCTTGGACAAGAGATCTACTTAGCCTTCCACTTGTAGTCAGGATCAC